>JANTPZ010000312.1:0-76851 GCA_025593235.1 Vachellia pachyceras | reverse complement strand
GTAGGCCGGATTTGCATATGATTAGGGAATCGATTTCCGAGAATCAAGGGTGATTCCCTACTTATTCTCATTCTATTCCTTTTCTTGTTTTACAATGAAGCATATACATCCTATGACGTCAACAATTAATCCTAATGTCAACGTACCATTAACGTACAACATTATTTAATTAATTAGTCCTACTAATTAATTATTAACATCATATTTTCTATGTGGTACTCCCTTGTCCCTTCCATCAAAAAAAAAAAAATATATGCCCATGTTTGATATAAGATTTACCCCACAAAGTTCTTGTTATAAGAGCTTTCTAACTAGTTAACTTGCATGTACCAATAAAAATGGTTAAGGATATTAAATTTGTCATAAATTTTCAAATATTACTCTTATTAATTCCGATATCATATTAATTTTTTACTTTCTCACTATCCTTATTCATTTAATACGGGCAAATATGAAAAACACTTTTAATGCTTGCTGAAACTATAAAAGGGCACTTATTGAGAGGATAGGGGGAGTACTAACTAATTTAGATGTAGAGAAATAAAGAAGCTAGACAAATTTTGAATAAGAGAGAAATATAAATAAATTAATTAGTAGAAATATGATTTGATATCCTAAAATAAAATTAGATTATGAATTAGTTTATAAGTTAAATAAATTTTTTTGTGAAAAATGATAAATATCATATATAAAATAGATAGACGTTTTATATTTAGGGCTAAGAATAACAGCATCCTCACTATATTGAAAAAAAAACAAGAAGAACAACATCCTTACCAGCCCATATAAGCCATTTCCACTATCAAAATTAAAGAAGAACAATTAAATCATTAGATTAACGGTATGTTTCAAATTTTTCTCACAAATCTCTTCTTTCTCAACAAACAATGCGTGTACCGCAAATAAATATGAGTAAACTTGAAAATGATACTCAATAACTCTTTAGTTGATTTTTTATGATTAAGGATTTCTTCCAAAAGATGCTTTATATACATTGAACTAGAGGAAGTACACAAAGCGATATTCTTTGATCTGAATGTGTGTGTGTGTGTGTAACATCTTCTTGATTAATTTGTAAAATCAAAAATATATAAATTGGTTCCTTACTCTTATTGTGTTAAAAAATTGCAATTCTTTTAAAATGATTATTTGGAGAAATAAAAATATCCTGATAAATAGGGGTATTATAGGAAAGAAAAATTTAACAAGAGAGATTATTAGAGGGGGGGTGTGTGTGTGTAATGCCAAACTTAAACTTTGAAATAGGCGTTATATTTGAAAAAGGAGGGATAAGTATTTAAATATTAGGTAGAGTGAAATCAGCATATCCACAAAGGCGGCAAATTAAAAACTCAGTGATTGCACTTATAATTATTTGTTACCAAACATGATCTTTAATCTTATAACCCATAAATGCAAAACAAGTTGGAAAAAAAATGTTTGGGAAGAACTTCTTCCCAACTATGCAAGCTAAGACAAAATCATTTTGAAATTCGTAAAAACTATCTCGAAATTCGTAAAAACCATCTCAAAATTCATAAAAGATATCTCGAAATCTGTAGATTCTTCTTGGATTCTGTAAATTTTTTTGGAATCTGTAAACCCATTTCTTCCAACGGATTCCAAAACACATCCAATATTGTTAAGGAGAAAATTTAACTTGACGATTTAGTCCAACCTAAATAATGAGTTAAAGAAGTCTTATTTCATTAGAACTAATTAACACCGGTTGATTAAAAATATAACATGTTGCTCCTACTCTTTTCAACAAAATAATTTTACTTAGCTTTAAAATGAAAGGACAACGAAAAAAATAACTTATCGACAGAAATATTTATACCGACACAAATAAAAACGGTAAATAGTACCAATTCAATTATTTGATTTTTATTACTATTTATTTGATTTATTAACCCTCTTTGGCTAGTTCCGAAACTCATCAGAATCTAGATATACATTTAAGTTCTGTTTACAAATATATTTACATATTGTCCACCAACAATATCTCACATCGGTATCAGTATTGAAATTGGAACTCATGAAATTAGGAAATTCTTTGTCAATAAAAATAACTTTTTATTGCCATATTTTTAATTTTTATTTGAATATAAGAGTGAGCCGCCACTTTCCAAGGTAAAGTCATCCACGTGGGACATTAGCGGATAGTACGGGCATGCCATGTGGAGCTTTACAACGGATTATACAAAACTTTAATAATAATAATAATAATAATAATAATAATAATAATAATAATAATAATAATTTGTTTCCATTGTGTGAACGAATATGCGGCTGTAAAAGTCAGCAACACTCCAGGTCCTCCCATCGTGGCCTGCTCTATCATTTCTTTCTTTTTTTTTTATCTTTTTTATAAATTTAGAAAGTGAATTAATGAGTTTAATCATTTTATCCGATATTTTTCTTACTCGCAATTAATCCTTCCAAAGATAAGATAAGATAAGGGATCTTAATTTTTCACCAGTGAGGCACACATTCGAGTCTCTCACATATGATACCCAAAAAAGTTGGCAAAACCTCAAATAGGAGAAAAAATATATGATACGCAAAACAAAATCCTGAAGAAAAATTGTACAAGATGGATCAAATTTATTTAATTATAGAATATAATTACTAAATATAATAAGCCCATATTTAATAACGCTGGTTGGGAGTAGAAATTAATATGACATTAGAATTTATGTAATTTAATTACTAAGAGTAATATTGTAAATCACTTGAACTTAATGATAAATTTAATGTTTTCAACTGTTTTTAATTTTATATTTGTTTCGGTCAGAATGTTCTTATAATAAGAATAAAATGGAGCATAAAACCAATTTTATATCATGATTAATTTTTAAATGCGGCTATTTGTATTTTTCCTTTTTTATCTCAATTGAATTCTTTGAGTTCAATTTAAAACCCCTATTTAATAAGTTAATTGATTAGTTAAAATGATTATAAGCTGGAGAGAGATGTACGCTAACGAAGTAGAAGTACCAAAGCAACATGATTCAACTTGCTTTGGTAATTGGCTAATTGCTCCACCGCAATACAACGTACAGTTATATCTTACGAGATATTGAAAAATTGTTGGGAGAATACATTTTGTTCAGAATACATTTTAGTAGAATGTATTTATATTTAGATAAACGTTAGATTCATATTGCATTTATTCTACCAAAAAAAGAGTTTTTTGTTTAGAATGTATTTTGAAATAAGGAGTTACCAAAAGTTAGAGTCTACGAGATAACAAAACTTTTAGGTCTAAAATGCATTATATAAACCTAAAACTCGTTTCCAAACTGTAAGTTATCATTTTTCAAACATAACTTTCCCTAAGACAATCTAATAACTATTGCATGTTCACTAACTAACTTTCTTACTGAACAAAAATAATTAAAAAAAATCAAATATAAACTACTCAGATTAAATTTAGACGATCTAAATTGATTAACTCTTCTCTCAAAGCATGGATTCAACTAATTCTAACTAATTTTCTGATATCATACGTTACAACTACTTGTGTATACGTATGCTTCCAAATGTCTTGACTTACCAATAGTCAGCGGTATCTTCAATTAAACACATGCATCGTTTAGTTGGTTAGTTATATGCACTAATAACAATACCCACAGCATGTGAGTTATAATTCAAGTTATTCTTAATTTATTCCATATTCATCATTCACATTGCACTTTAAATTAAGGTTCCAGGAATCAAATTAGTCAAATGTGTATTTTGCAAGGACAAAAGTACGTACAATTCCAGTAATATTAGGTTTACGCAGCCTAATCATGCACCGAACCCATAAACAATTCTTATCCATACACTAACTTGTTATAATAATCTAATTTTCTCACTATATAAACATCTCTGTCTTCATCCTTTCTTCACAAAATCACAATCTCTCTACATCATAATCTCAGCTTCTTCACACAGATATGGCGCTTCCATTCTTACTCATAATTCTTCTCCTAGTTCTCGCTCCTTCCTCCATTGTCTCTTCTCCACTTCAAGATCCAGAATTAGTAGTCGAACAAGTACACAAGTATGTCTCAGAATAATCACAATGCCCACCATTCTAGTTTTTTCTGATGTTGCTCGTATCAGTAACTTATAGATTAATTAAACTATGTTTTAATTGTTATATATTGCAGGAGCATCAATGCGTCGAGAAGAAACTTGGCGTTTCTTTCTTGTGCAACTGGGAACCCCATTGATGATTGTTGGAGGTGTGATAGCAACTGGGAAAAAAACAGGAAGCGTCTCGCAGATTGCGCCATTGGGTTCGGAAAGAACGCCGTCGGAGGCAGAGACGGCAGATTCTACGTAGTCACCAACCCCGGCGACCACCCGGTGAGTCCCAAGCCCGGAACCCTCAGATACGGCGTGATACAGAAGGAGCCACTCTGGATCATCTTCAAGAAGGACATGGTGATCAAGCTGAAACAAGAGCTCATGATGAACTCCTTCAAGACCATCGATGGCAGAGGAGCCAACGTCCACATCTCAGGCGGTCCTTGCATCACAATACAGTACGTGACCAACATCATTATCCACGGGATCAACATCCACGACTGCAAAAGAGGAGGCAACGCCTACGTGAGAGATTCTCCGACTCACTACGGGTGGCGGAAGGTGTCGGACGGCGACGGAGTCTCCATCTTCGGAGGAAGCCACATCTGGGTTGACCATTGTTCCCTTTGGAACTGCCAAGACGGACTCATCGACGCCATTCATGGATCGACGGCGATCACGATCTCGAAAAATTACATGACTCGCCATAACAAGGTGATGCTTCTTGGTCACAGCGACAGTTACATGCAGGACAAGAACATGCAGGTCACCATCGCCTTCAACCATTTCGGTAAAGGGTTGGTCCAGAGAATGCCAAGGTAACAAATTAACCTTCTCTCTCTATCTCTCTTTCTCTTTTCGACGAAACTAAGGTTTGAATCGGTTTCAGTAGGTTGATGGATCCAAATTTTGTGTACTTTTAGATGCAGGCATGGGTACTTCCATGTGGTGAACAATGATTATACTCAATGGGGGATGTATGCGATAGGAGGGAGTGCTAATCCAACTATAAACAGCCAAGGGAATAGGTTTCGGGCTCCTAATGACGGAACCTTCAAAGAGGTATGAGAAAGTTAAATCAAATGAATCTGAATGTTCATGAATTGAATTAACATGTATGTATATCTAATGGCTTGTTTGGTTAAATAATAATGTCAATTTCCAGGTGACCAAGAGGGAGATTTCGCCGGAGAGTGTGTGGAAGAACTGGAACTGGAGGTCTTCAGGGGATCTGATGCTAAACGGTGCGTTTTTCACACCATCTGGGAAGGGATCGTCTTCGAGCTATGCTCGAGCTTCAAGCTTGTCTGCAAAATCATCTTCTTTGGTTAGTTCTATAACAACAGCAGCTGGAGCTCTTAAATGCAGCAAGGGCTCGCGTTGTGAATGAAATCGGCTTTGAATAATAGGCCAACACCAATCAAATCTAGATCTTCTAATATATATATATGTATATATCTCTGTGCCTGTGTATATTCAGTTTTTTTTTTCATTTTCTTGTAGCATTGTTTTGTAAGACTACAACCTTAGCTTGTGGCGATGTCGGTTACAAGTGTAAGAGTTGATCATGTACATCTTCATTCTTCAATGGCAAACATCCATATTCCATTAGTATTTTTATGTACTTAATGCCTAATACCTGACGATTCAAGAGGAAACCGTTAAATATAAAGAGGCAAGTCAATGATTGGCCAAATCTGCCGCTGCCTAATTTGGCTCATGAGTTGTTCCTTGAGCGTGAAAAAAAAAACATATTGATAGTGCATGACACACTCAAGTGGGTGAATTGAGTTTTTACAAAAAAAAATTAAAATAGACTTAAAATGATCTATTGCTTCAAATAATGAATGAGATAGGGTTAGAGAGTATATTTCCGAAAGAGTGCAAGATTAGAGTACGAGTGAAGCACACACAGGTTTAACCCTAGTTCAATCTATTTGGCATATATCTTGTCCCTGTAAAGCTCTCAAGATTTCAATTTACTAAACTCTAAATTATCTCCAAGATATACAATGGGCTCTTATTGCATCAATGTACTTATTTGGCACAATGTTTGCAGGGTCCAAATGCACGTTTAACAGTGTTTTTCCACAAAATAAGATGATCTCCTTCACATATTTGACTTGACTTACGTATAGTGCTTCTCTATCAAGTTCTCAAATAGGCCCAATATAGTGTCCGTTTGGAAAACCGTTAGGAGAATGCACTTTAACAAAATGCATTTTGTCATAATGCATTTATGTTTGAATGAAAATTGGATTCATAATGTATTTATTCTACTAAAAAGGAGTTTTTTGCTCAAAATGTATTTTGAAAAAATGAGTTAACAAACGCTAGAATTTGTAAATTAAAAAAAAATTGGGTCTAAAATGTATTTTATAAGTCCAAACGTGGTTCCCATACAGACACATAATCCCTCAAATTTAATTTGAGAACTTAGAAATTACAGCTATAATATATCTCACAATTTTAATATATAGTGCTTTTTGATTAAGTTCAAGCGTAATGTGAATATTTATGGAGATTAAGGTTTCCCTATATATCCTGCAAGCAGATATATCAAGCCATCTAACAATATAGCACTCAATTTTGCATGATTTTATTGTTCAATTAGTCGAATTCCTTTTTTAGTTTTCATTTTTATTTAATAAGTAGAGATATATTCGTAAATGCACTAAATATAAGAATCTCTACCTTGATTTGCCTAAAGCAATCTCAATGATCAAATTTATCTTGGAAAAGCAGGGCCTTCTAGTGACTTCACTTACATATTATTTCTGGGTTTTGTATGAAAATTTTTTTTGACAAACATAGATGGTTAATTAAATAATTCTTATGTTAAAGTTGGGTATCTTGAATTTGATTGAAAAAAAAAAGTCATCTAACAATTGGAGGGATGGTAATAAAATCTCAAACGTAGAAGGGAGGTTTGTATAAGACAACATACATTTTCAATAATGTGTTTTACACTAATATTAATAATTATGAGGCAATTTGGCTTGCTCATTCATATATTTATTACTAACTTGTTTGCCCATGATTTAGAATAATATTATAATTCCTAGCTTTAAGATGCTTGACATGTCCTCAATGAGATTCATTATTGTTTGAACAGGGATTATGTCTCAAGAAATCAAATTGACAAT
Organism: Vachellia pachyceras; assembly: GCA_025593235.1. NCBI lineage: Eukaryota > Viridiplantae > Streptophyta > Magnoliopsida > Fabales > Fabaceae > Vachellia > Vachellia pachyceras. Next base: position 69,625 of record JANTPZ010000312.1, on the reverse strand, counting down.
GATGCTAATTAATGATGATTTGTACCAAGAAAAACGAGTGTGTACAGAATAATTGCATGTGAATAATAATAATAATAATAATTTATCCATAAATTAATGCATCAAACAATATAATAAAACACTCCAAATCCAAATTGGCATTGATCTGTCACCAACACGTTCCTCTTTTGGCGAGGCTAGTGAAAATTTGGAAGCACATGTTGCGCTCAACGTTTTGATTAACTAGCATTTAATCTAAATTGAATTTGAATGGTCCAGAAATTTATGTAAAATTTAAAATAAAAATAACTTGATAATTGTGACTTAATAATTTATCATTTAAAGAATTGCATTAGAAATATAAAATTTCAACTTTTCATAGTGCAAATCTCATGTGTGAAATTTAAACTTATATATATACATTCCTCAATAACACCACTGGCTTGCAATATGTTATTTGAAAATATTGCGTTTTAATTAGAGGATGGTACGGACATATCATGTGGGGCTTACGGTGCATATCAGACGAAATTTTAATAAATTATTCATAATTAAAATTCATTATTAATGTCTTCAAAAGAAATTATAGAAAGAGTAAAGGTCAGCATAGAATTATTGATCTTTTTATTAATTAGAGGATGGTACGGACACTCAATATCTCATGTGGAGTTTTACGGTTGATATTAGAAGAAATTTTAATAAATTATTCGTCAATAAAATTAATTATTGATTCATTCAAAGGAAATTAAAGAAAGAAAAAGGTCAGCATACCATTATTGATCTTTTATTATAAAAAAAATTCTATTTTTTTCTTTTTTGCCAATGAAAATGTTCAACATTGTGTGAACGAAAATTGGACCAGAAAAGTCGGCAACAGTCCACGTCATCACATTTCAGTTTCCCCATAGCCCCATACAGTTTGCTGATCCCCCATGTGTTTTTTGTCAAACCGTTCATGTATTGCTATTTATTATTATTATTATTATTTATTACTCCCTCTCAAAATATATATATGCCCTTTCCAAGATCCACAATAATACATCATTTCAAGAATTATTATTTTTTATTTTTTTATCATAAATAAGATTAGAAAAAAATGAAGTAGATGTGACTTAACGGTCAAACTTAACATAAATAATGGTTTTAGGATGTTGTTAGGGTCTGAAAACTTTAAAAATGACATTGAATTCAGAAAAATTTCTCACTAGTTGCTTTTGAGTTAAAAGTTTTGAGACAGACTAGTATATTAAGTTATTAACCATGAATATATGAATGCATATTATTAATTAGGTATACCCATACAGCATGTGAGTTTGATTCAAGTTATTATTAATTAAAAAAACTCTCTGAAGAATATAATCACACAGCTTTAGAGATTCAATCAATTAAACAAGTCAAATTTGAATTCTACAAGTAACAAAGCACATATCTAGACCATTATAAATACTTAGTTCGTGAATAATAGGTATGTACATTTATAGGTATTCTTTGAGTTTAAAAGTAAACACTCACCTTAATGAGATCCAACTCAGTTAAACTTTTTTCAAACGTATTTATAAGGTAGAAAAGTGATGGTTTTTGGGTCTTACTTGGAAGTTGCGTTATTAATTTTTTACCTAAATATATAATTTTTTATTTTATTTACTATTGTGCAGAGTGTGTAGACTTTATGGGACACAATATATATATATATATATATTAAATACCGGTAAAATTGGGAACCGGTTTCCGTGCTTCCCCATCCTTAATAATAATTATTATTATATATTATATATATATTATTATAATAATATAATTATAATATATAATATATTTATATATTTTAAATTTATTCTATTTTATTTATTTTTTATGGATATGGACATCAGAATCTGGTGCTGGGGTTAGATCTTTTGGATCAGTAAGGTAGACATCTTTTATCTTCTGCTTCTAGACAGAATGATAACATTCCATAAAAAATCACGTTTGTTGATGTGCCTGCTGACTCTTTCTTCTGCTTCTAAATAGAATGATAACATTCCATGGAAAATCACGTTTTTTGATGTGCCTACTGACTCTCATACTGAAACTTACCCTACAACACAAATTGGCAGCATGTTAATTCCATTTGACCAGATGATTATCCATGGGGAGCAAATTTCACAGTTTTAGAGGAAGCGGGAGGTATTTGAAAATGCTATTGCTGTATGATTAATCACTATAGAATTGTATCTCAAGTATTTTTTTCATATCTACCTGCAGAATGGAGAATTTTTTAATTATTATAAAAATATTTGAAAATGCAATAATTCCTAAATAAATAAAATAGAATAAATTTAAAATATTAAATATATAAATATATTTTAAATATATTAATTATTATAATTATATTAATTATTAATAATATATAAAATATATATAATAATAATTATTATTAAGGATGGGAATGGGACCGAAACCGATTCGTTAAAATTGTAAAGTCATCAAATTTTAAAGTAGAATGAATGATAAAGTATAAGTGCAACCATAAGCATCGCATGGTAAGCATACAAATAATGCTTATCCATTCCCTCCAACCTTTTATAATCAGGCAAGCTTCTCCTGTCTTTCACTATATAAACCTCACATTGTCTTCTTCCTTCTTCACAAAATCCCCCCCCCCCCCTCTGTGCATCATAGTCTCAGATTCTGCACATGGATATAGCATTAATGGCAATTCCATTGTCATTCACATTTCTCCTCCTCTTCATCGCACCTCCCTTCATTTTCTCTTCCCCACTTCAAGATCCAAACTTGATAGTCGAACAAGTGCACAAGTATGATTTACACTTATCACTTCCTCAGACTTTTAATCTTCTGATATATCTGTGTGTGTGTGTGTATTCCTAATTTTCATACCTTCAAATCTCTGTTTCCTAACTCTGTTTCTATCGCAGGAGCATCAATGCGTCTAGAAGAAACCTGGGTTTCCTTTCTTGTGCGACAGGAAACCCCATTGATGATTGTTGGAGGTGTGATGCCAAGTGGCAAAGCAACAGGAAGCGTCTCGCAGATTGCGCCATTGGGTTCGGAAAAAATGCCGTCGGAGGCAGAGACGGCAGATTCTACGTCGTCACCGACCCCGGCGACCACCCGGTGAGTCCCAAGCCCGGAACCCTCAGATACGGCGTTATACAGAAGGAGCCACTCTGGATCATCTTCAAGAAGGACATGGTGATCAAGCTGAAACAAGAGCTAATGATGAACTCCTTCAAGACCATCGATGGCAGAGGAGCCAACGTCCACATCTCAGGCGGTCCTTGCATCACAATACAGTACGTGACCAACATCATTATCCACGGGATCAACATCCACGACTGTAAAAGAGGAGGCAACGCCTACGTGAGAGATTCTCCGACTCACTACGGGTGGCGGACGGTGTCGGACGGCGACGGAGTCTCCATCTTCGGAGGAAGCCACGTCTGGGTTGACCATTGTTCCCTTTCGAACTGCCAAGACGGACTCATCGACGCTATTCATGGATCGACGGCGATCACGATCTCGAACAACTACATGACTCACCATAACAAGGTGATGCTTCTTGGTCACAGCGACAGTTACACGAAGGACAAGAACATGCAGGTCACCATCGCCTTCAACCATTTCGGTGAAGGCTTAATCCAGAGAATGCCCAGGTAACAACTTAATTTCTCTCTTTCTCTTTTCGAAGGAATTCAAGTCTGAATCGATTCCACTGGTCAATGAAGGCAATGTTGCTCAATTAAGTTTAAAATCTGCACTATTTTGAGGCATAGAACTATGGGAAAATAGCAATTAGGTAAAAAATATATATATAACAAGTATCAAGAACTTATCAATGATAAGTGAAAAGTTGATAATTGACAGATCCTTATCTTTAAGACTTGCAAATATTATTTTTCTCGGTTGAGATCTGATTGTTATTCTCCTTATAACTATTATAGTAATGTGCTTAGTTTCTTAGTTTAGAATAACAACTACTCATGGAAGGATAGGTGTGAATGTTGTATATTGCCATTAAATGCAATGCAACAAAACACAGATCACAAAGCTTCAAAAAGTTGTGTATTTTGCAGATGCAGACATGGGTACTTCCATGTGGTGAACAATGACTACACACAATGGAGAATGTATGCTGTAGGAGGGAGTGCAAATCCAACTATAAACAGTCAAGGGAACAGGTTTCTGGCTCCTAATGACGGAACCTTCAAAGAGGTATGAGAGTTAAATGAATCTGAATGTTCATGAATTGAATTCACATGTATGTATATCTAATGGCTTATTTTCCTTTCAGGTGACCAAGAGGGAGGATTCACCGGAGAGTGAATGGAAGAACTGGAACTGGAGGTCTTCAGGGGATCAGATGTTAAACGGTGCGTTTTTCACGCCGTCCGGGAAGGGATCGTCTTCGAGCTATGCTCGAGCTTCGAGCTTGTCTGCAAAATCATCTTCATTGGTTAATTCTATAACAGCAGCAGCTGGAGTACTCAAATGCAAAAAAGGATCTCTTTGCTGAATGAAATCTCTTATACATAATTTCGCCCGATGCCGGTGGACATCAATCCAAAAAAAAAAAAAATTCAAACAGATAATCTGATAACATGTTGAATATGTATGTTGAATCTAAACCCAGAAAAAAAGTTCGGGGGTGTTATTTAGTTTGATTTTGTAAAATGAAGAGTGATTATAATGTTTTATTAATGAATTATTGAATTTGGGAAGCACATGGATGATTTGATGGAAACATTATCTATCGGAGACAGAGTCTGGTGTGAGCATTGAAAAAACTGGCAGAGGGAAAGCAGAAGATGGTGTTTTGAAATAGACAAATTGGAACAATAATTGAAGGAATATATATATATATATATATATAAAATAAAAGGTGACAATATTTGAAGTTTGTGAATAGTTACTACATGATACGATTGCTATAAATGTCACCACCAAATTCAATGTGCGTAATGATATATATATATATATATATATTTATACCAAGTTGGCCATGTGGGTTGGTCATGTTTGTATTTTTCAAACTTACCATAATAATATAAGGCCTTTTCCCCTTCTTTCTTCCATATGATTCAGAATGAAGCGAAAGAGAGAGAAAAGATGCACAAGAAATGTTGAAGTATACGCCTGGCAAGATAATCCATCCACTTCGTCTCCTAAGTTGAAGCCTACTTCGCCCGTGAATTCTTATAAACAAAAAGAACCTACTGCCACGTCGTTTATCTTCGCCTCCTCTGCGTATAAACAAGCTTTTCATCCGACGTCCTTAGGCCCAACTCACACGGCAATTGTTTTGGAGCCCTCCAGTGAAATTAGCGAAAGTCTTAAAGAGGTTAGTGGACCTCTTGTGCAGCGGCCCATTATCTCATACAGAAGAGAACGATCGGCCTTTCCTCCCAAGCCTCCAGATAGGTCCACTCCAGGTATGGCTTTACACTTTAAGCCCAAAACTAAGTTTAAGCCTCTAAAATCAAGACGTTAGACGCAGCTAGGCTGCCATCTGAAGAGATCTCCAAAGCTCTTGCTGAAGCCTTGGGACATCCTGTTGAATCTGATGATGAAGCGCCATTTTCGGAGGCCAATGAACTGGGATTTGAAGATGACTCTGCCTCAGAAATTTCTGAGAGGGATCACTAAGTTTATCCTTAGTGTAATGAATCACTCTATATTTGTTTGGAATTTTCAGGCGGCTGCTTCTACCTCCTTCAATAGTGTCTTAAAATCGCTGCTAGGAAGCTATAGGCCTTACATTGTTGCTCTTGTGGAACCACGTATTTCTGGGAAGCAAGCAGATAAAGTCATAAGGAAATTAAATTACCCCAATTCTCATAGAATTGAAGCTTCTGGGTTCTCTAGGGGAATTTGGTTGCTTTGGAAAGAGGATCTTATTGTTACCATCATCCACAACCACAAGCAGTTTATGCATGTTCATGTAACAGACCCAGCTAGTGCAAACTCATACCTTTTCACTGCAGTTTATGGAAGCCCAACCCCTTCCTTGCGTGAGTGGCTATGGAGGGACCTTTTACTGATTCAAGTTGACTCTGCTACCTCGTGGCTATTGGCTGGGGATTTCAATGCACTTGTCATAGTCATGAAAGAAAGGGAGGCTCCAACTGTATGAAAATGGGGTGCAAGTCTTTCAACTCCTTTACTCATCATTCCGGTCTTATTGATTTGGGTTTCAAAGGCCCAAAGTTCACCTGGCAGCGCGGAGGGTTTATGGTGAGGCTTGATAGAGCCCTTTGCAATCATGATTGGATTTCTTGTTAGCCAAATACTGTGATTATGCATTTTCCTAGGATCAAAAGTGATCACAGACCCATCCTTATAACTCATGAGAGAGATCAATGTTCCATTCACCCTCCCTTCAGGTTTCTTGCTCCTTAGGTGCTTCATTCAGAGTTTCATGATCTAGTAGCTAATTCTTGGAATCATGAAAGAAACCTTGCTGATAACATTGATTGCTTCGATACCAAGGCTTGTAGTTGGAATACCAATGTGTTTGGACACATTGGGGAAAAAAGAGAGACCTTAGTAATCGTCTAAGAGATGTTCAACAGAAACTTGAGCATTGGCCCTTTTTGCCATCTCTGGTTGAGTTTGACAGATCTCTAAGGTTGGAATATTAGAATGTTTGCATGCAGGAGGAGCTGATATGGATGCAAAAGTTGCGTAGTCAGTGGATTAAAGATGGAAACAGGAACACAAAGTACTACCATACTAAGGCTTTGATTAGAAGAAGGTGTAGTAAAATTTTATTGCTTAAAAATGATTTGGGGATATGGGAGGCGGATCAGACGAAGCTTGCTGATATGGCGACGTCTTATTTTAAAAAACCTCTACTCAGCAGAGGCATCTAATATATTAGCATTCAGGTTTAACCGTACTCTCATTGCTTTGATTCCCAAAGTGGATCATCCCCAGGCTCTTAAAGAATTCAAGCTTATCAGTCTTTGCACTACGATTTAGAAGCTTATAACCAAAATCATTGCAAACAGGTTTAAACCATTAATGCAAGTTCTCATCCTTCCTCAATAAGCTAGCTTTATTAAGGGCAGGACCATCATTGACAACATCATTATTGCACAAGAAGTTATTCACTCTATGAGAAATAAGAGTGGTCGGATAGGATGGATGGCAAGTAAAATTGACCCGGAAAAGGCTTTTGATAGACTAAGTTGGGATTTCATCGCTAATACTTTTGCTAATGCCCAAATTCCTGTGAGAATTCAGCAAATAATTATGTAGTGTATAACCATTTCTTCTATGTAGGTTCAGTGGAATGATTATCCTTCTACTTTTTTTCTTCCTCATCAGGGAGTTCAGCAGGGTGACCCCCTTTCACCTTATCATTTCGTGCTTTGTATGGAACGTCTTTTGCAAGCTATTTGCGAGGAGGTGCGAAAGGGGGCTTCGAAATCAGTTCAGCTAAGAAGGAGAGGACCTATCCTATCACACCTATTCTTCGCAGATGATCTCCTTCTTTTTAATCGTGTAGATGATACTCAAGCTCTCCTTTTGCAGCAGTTGCTTGATGATTTCTGCCATTCGTCAGCGCTTAATGTGAATAAAGCTAAAACAAGGATCTTCTTCTCAAGAAATGTCTCTCCCCAGGTAGCTAACAAAACCTCAGAAAACCGTCTAGCTAGGCAGGTATTTAGGTGTTCCCATACTCCACAAGAGAGTGACTAAGGATACTTACCAGTATATAGTGGATAAAGTGCAGGCTAAGTTGCAAGGCTGGAAAAGTCACACTCTCTCTCTTGCAGGGAGGATTACATTAACTTAGTCTGTATTATCTACGCTGACGTATTATGCCATGCAGACAACGAAACTGCCCAGGGTCACTTGTGATAAGATTCAAAGTATCATAAAGCAATTCATATGGGGATCAAGTGAGCACCGTAAGGGTACACCTCTTGTAAAATGGGCTTCTATGTGCCAGCCGAAAAAGCATGGTGGCTGTGGATTGAAAAACCTCAGTAGTCAGAACTCGGCTTTTTTGATGAAGCTAGCATATGCTATTCAGACTGAGCCTGAGTCCCTTTGGGTGCAAGTTCTTCGGTCCAAATACAAGTGGAATGGCAAAATGACATAGGGGCTCCAAAACTGTAATGCTTCCCACTTATGGAAAAGTCTTTGAACTGTATGAGATGATATTGATCTTGGATGTATATGGACTATTGGTGATGGGAAAACTGCTAGATTCTGGTCTGATATCATTGGATTGGAGAATTGGGCCCCCTTTCTCAATTAGCTTTCTGCCCTATCAGTGATGATGATTGTCAAAAGACCATTAGCAATTTTGTCACCCCTGATGGTCAGTGGATTTGGAGTGAAGTTCAAGGTAAACTCCCTCAGGATATTCTAAGGAGTATTCAGAATTTCAAGCTGCCGCTGACGCAAGATTCTCATGACCTTATCTCTTGGCGTTGGGGTAACCGATTTATTGTCAACTCTGCTTACAATCTTCTCATGCAAGACCAGTGGGATGATGAAAGCAAACATTGGAGCCTTGCTTGGAGTTGGAAAGGGCCCCAAAGAATCAGAACTTTCTTATGGCTGGTGCTTAATGACAGACTCCTTACTAATAAGGAAAGAGTACGAAGGCACATGACTGATGATGACACCTGTGGAATCTGTGGACAAGGGCCTGAGGATATTCATCACATTATGAGGCACTGTTTATTAGCTAGATCTTGCTGGCCCCTTGTTATGCCAGCCCAGATGCTGCCATCTTTTACCACCATTCCTTTCAATCATTGGCTCCGTATCAATTTGGGGAATGAATGATAAATGCGCTTCGTGGAGCACCACCTTTGGCATCATTTGTTGTGGCTGTGGAACGCGAGGAACCTTCAAGTTTTTGACAACGAGCAGATATCAGCTCTGCATCTGATTAATGGGGCTTTAACTCTCGTGAAGTACTCCATCCAAGCGCTTGGACTTAGCAATCGTGTTTTAGTCTGTTTTTTTCCCTTCCTTTGTTCATCTTTGGCTCTTCCGTGTAACCCTCTTGTTCGTTAATAAATTTCTTGTTCATTCAAAAAAAAAAAAAAGAAATGAGCTGCATGAATGGTCCAAAGTATTGAAAAGGGTTAGAGAGAAGAGTGCAGACACAGTACATTCATTCCTTCGTTATAGTACGGCATTTTCTTTTTCATGAGTGCAAGAATTCTCCTCCTATCAAAGAGAATAATATTTAAGGTGTCATCTATGTTAAACATATACACATCTTCTAGTAAAAATTTAAATCTTGATTTGTTGTGCAGCAAGGGATTTACTCTTTTGGCGACCAATCTCATTGGTATTTCAATGTGACATTCAATAATATGTACAATGCATACTCTTTTTGGAACGGGTTGAGTCTAGCGGAATGGATTCATCCCATACAATACGGTGAATCAAGGTTATAATCCTATTTATATCCTCATTTAGTCACTCAATTCGATCTTTAATGTAAATCCCACTTTGTAGTTCAGATTTCTTTACTGAAGTAAATCTTTTATTAAAGATCATATGGTAATTGTATTTTGCATTTTTTCATAATTTGTTAGGGTCTTTGTAACACCTCAAAAGATAATCAAATACAAAAGTGAAAGGGGATATAATTCTTTTACATAATACATCTCATATATACAATTATTTACAAAAAAAAAAGCTTGTTCACATTTATCATTCTGTTCACATGATTACTCGCATAAAAAAATGTTTTTTTATGAATCAATAGGTATTCAACGTATTTTCTAGATCCTATTACTAAATATATGATAGAGCAATTAACTAATCTGATTTTTAGGAGTGTGACCCACAATAAGCTCCAGGTAATTGGCACAGCTGCATACCACTGGTTAAATCGAAACAATCCCTTTGATAGAAGGAGAATATATTTGTTGCATACCAAAGACTTGAGCATGATAGCACTGGTTAAATTGAAACAATTTGTGTGATTGTGAACTCCATTGGGAGAAATAAGTTCCGTTAAGATAAAGGAGTTTACAAATTTCTAGATGATCTTACGTATTTCAAGATGGTTTTTATGGATTTCTAGATGTTTTTAGAGATTTTGAGATAGTTTTGTCTCGACTTGCGTGTACTGTTTTGGGAATGAAGTTACCAAACAAGCACAATCTTTGTAGTTGATTCAAGCGACTAATAGTACAAAAAATGATTTCTTCATGAACTAATTGATTTACTAAAGTATCTTATGCTATTTGATCAAATATTATAAGAGAAAATTGATACTTTACTTGATATACTCTGTTTAATTGTATTAGGAGAAGAGAATTTCAACTTAATTAAATATAAAAAAAATCATAAGACAGGGTAAATGAGGGTAAAAGTTATACAAAATTACAAATATCCTGATTTAAATGGGAAAACTACTTCAAATATATTAGGCATGTACCTTTATTTTTCTTATCATTCTTAAATTGTGGCCTTGAACTAAACTCAAACTTGAATCATAATATTCATTTTTTAATATTCAGGAAGAAATCTAAAATGCAACTCTTATACATATATTAAGTTTTTAGTAAATAGTATATTTCTCATGAATGTTATATTCTATTTTTTAGGCAAAAGTGCATTTGATGCTTTAACTTTACACAGTGTTTCATTTTAACCCCTTAATTTTATAATGTCTTTTAGTTATCTAACTCTACTACTATTAATTTCATTTAAAAAAGACCGCAATATAAATCTTAAATATTAATAAAATATTTATAAATATTGATATGTTAAGTTTAATTTCTATAAGTAACAATGATTAACATAAACTATATATCAATATTTGAGACTGACAGTGTTCACATTAGAAAAAGGAAAAGTTACTTGGTAAAATTAAAATACCAACTTAAAATATACAGTTTGATCATTATTATAAATCTAATTTAACTGATTTTTGTATATAAAAAATGATAATTAAATCATTAAATATTCTTTAAATTATTAGTAAAATTTTTAAAATCCCATCATCCAAAGTTTACCTCTCTATATTAACTCTATCTTATCTTTCTCTATTTTTCAATGATAATTAAATAAGAGTAGAATTGATGAAAAAACAATAGGTAATATTATCTAAGAAAATTTATATTTAAAAGTGGACTTATAATAAAGGTCATAGCTGTATAAAATTAAATCAGCATATTTAATATTAATTAGGGCTGCTATTTAATTAATCAAATATAATACCTTCTCTTCAATTCTTAATATAAAATCTAGTTGATGGATGATTTTGATTCTGATGACAATATCTCTCAATTCATCTTGTCTCATATATTTATTGTTTTTTCAAATTAATTTATCTAACTTATGAATCATTATATAATCTAATGTTACTCTTATATTTATTTTAGAGAGATCATGCCACGTTCATTCAAATTAAAAAAATTTATTTTATCCTTTTAATCCATTCAAATTAGTTAAGTAATTCTTATATTAAGAACCAGAAGAATATGAAATAATTGTATAAGTGCAAACTTAATTAGTGAACTGTTTTTAACTTGGAAATTAAAATAGATATTAGTGACTTATTATACTTGATATAGAAGGGAAGCAATTAAATTGAATAATAAAAGTGCATTTTTACCCTTATATATACATATACATGTTGTCCCCCATATACCTCCAAGGGTGGTGTCTCCCAAAGATTTTGTTGGTATTTTAGTTAGTGGATTGGGAATATTTTGACCAAAATTTCATTTCTTGGCTTGTCATTAATCCATGCTGTGACACTTCACTGTTTAGCTTGAAATAGTAATTATTTTTTTAAATAATTGAACAAGACACAAACGGCTAGAATTCTTCATCAAGAGTTGGTGTAAATTCCACAGAAATTTAAATATTTTTTTTTAAAATATCATCTTTAAGACACTTCGAAGGATTACAACAAGAAAAATAAATAAATAGATTGGAGTGTTTATAATTATAAGACACTAATGACGGACACATTTCACATAACTCGCACCAATATGTATGTGTGTCCACTAATACTAATATGTGTGTGCCACATCAAATCAAATCAAATCACCATTTATTATTATTACATAAATGTGTATGTATAACCAGTAAAACCTACCTTATAACTGTCTCTTTTTATATACATATACACGTATATCTTTACCTCAATATAAAAGTCTGTTAACATTTTTAAAGAGATATCAGTATATAAAATTAAATACATTACTTAAAAATATTTATTTATGTGTTATTGGATTATAATAGACTTTTGTATTATATATATATATATATATATATATAGTATGTTGCATGCATGCGCTAATAAAAGATGCCACCACTGACCTTCGTGAGCACCAACAGACGTGAAATTCAGAGTTCAGCTTTGGATTCACTGTAAATTTAATAAATTGCTTATTGATATGTATGTGTTTTCTTTCTTAATTTTAAAATCCCACTCCCTTCAAGACTTACTTAATGCTAAATACGTACTCCCGCAGTCCTTTTATATAGGGTATGGAGAGTTTTTCCCTTCCGTAATTAACATCAATTAATTTATTATATAAATGTACAATTTTACCTTTAACTTATTGTTTCATATATTGTTATTTTATTGAACTTACAGTTAAAATATATATTAAATATTGATAAAATTGAAAATTTATTAAATATATAGCAAAGTCAAGGATGCTTAAGGCTTTTTTTCTATTTGGATCGAAACATGTTGAAAGCATTTTATAAGCAGGATTAGGGGAGTACTTCTCTCATTCAATAAATAAGGTATAGATGGAAGATTTTTTTTTGGTCCTATTTATAAGGTAGAGATGCAAAGAAATTTTCACATAAATAAATAAATGTACAATTTCACTATTCACCTGTTATTAACTTAATGCTATTAGAGTAAACTGATGTTAAATAAGGTAAATTTAAAAAGTTATTGAATTCTAATATATAATTAATAAGAGTTAAGGTTTTTCCTGATTTAAGTGAAATATATTATAAATGTCCTATAAATAGGACCGGTGTTGGTAATTTCCCCCAATATTACCTCTTTTTAATCACAACATGGTGACATGTTTGATGAATTCCTAAACAATAGAGGGTAAAATTGAAAAAACATAAATTTCATATAAGTTTAAGTACATTAGCTATTAGGTTAATATAATATTCAATCTCTCAAGTTTATCTTTATTTTAATTTTGATCCCTCATATTTAAAATTAGTGTGGTTTGATCCATCGAGTATCATTTTATTTAAAATATTAACATCTATAATCTAATAAAAATTCAAACTATTTTGCCTCTTAAAGTATTAAAACAACTGGTTTTAAAGTTAAGGAATCAAAATTAAAATTAAGGCAAACTTGAAAGACAAAATATTGTATTAACCCTTAATTATCACTTCTGATTAAGACCCTATAACTAGGAGGGAAGGGAATATTTTGTTTTCAATTAATTAAGAATCTGTAAGTGGGATCCTAGGCTAGATCCCTTTAGGTAAACCCCAAATAATAGACAACTAATTATTTTTATGAGGTTTTTGTTTAATTAATGAAGATCCATTCCAAATCCCTCAGTCTTTTCTATTATATAAAGCTCAGCTTCTTCTCTTGCATTTCCAAATGACAAGTCGATTTACATTTCATCAGACTCTTCTAATTGATAATCATTCATCCCATCTCTCTTTTTTCTGTAAAAGCAAAGGAACATAATATGGCATCACTTTCATTGCTATTTATGTTTCAGTCCTTGCTTCTTCTTCTTCTTCCTCCTCCTCTTGCCCCTATTCTCATTTCTTCTTATCCCCTCCAAGATCCTGAACTTGTGATCCAACAACTTGACAAGTATGTTATCTTCTTCTTCTTCTTCTTCTTCTTCATTTTTCCATACATATATACACTCACATCACACAAAAAATATTCATTTTGTTTTAATGCTTTTTAATTATATGATATTATTATGATTTAATACGTGAAGATAACTTTATGAAATGCACGTACTATATATAATATTTAAATAAAAAACGCGCACAATTTTAATGAAATATTGTACATATGCCTTGCCGTCTTGAAAATTTTTCATTCCATTTATTTTTAATACTAACACAATTAGTATTATTTATTACATTTTATATTTTTTTTATAGTTTAGTTAAAAAATATCAGTATCTTTTTCACAAAAAGTGACAATTCACATTGCAAAATTTGATTGCACAGAAGCGCCAATGCGTCGAGGAGAAATCTGGGGTTCGTATCTTGTGGAACAGGCAACCCCATTGATGATTGTTGGAGATGCGATCCCAACTGGCAACACAATCGCCGGCGACTGGCCGATTGCGCCATCGGCTTCGGCAGACACGCCGTCGGAGGAAGAAACGGCCGGACGTACGTCGTCACCGACCCCAGCGACCACCCCATGAGCCCTAAACCTGGAACTTTAAGATATGGCGTCATCCAAGAAGAACCCTTATGGATCATCTTCGAAAGGGACATGAACATAAAGCTCAAGATGGACCTCCTCGTCAATTCCCACAAAACAATAGACGGCCGAGGAGCCACCGTCCACATAGCCGGGGGACCTTGTATCAAGATTCAGCGACAAACCAACATAATCATTCATGGTTTGCACATCCACGACTGCGTAAGAGGGAACTCTGGGATTGTGAGGGTATCTCCTCGGCGTTACAGGTTGAGTCCGAGGTCGGACGGCGATGGGGTGTCGATCTCCGGTGGGAGCCACGTGTGGGTGGACCATTGCTTCCTGTCTAGGTGCTACGACGGGTTGATAGATGTGGTTCATGGGTCAACGGCGATCACCATTTCTAACAATTACATGACCCACCATGAGAAAGTTATGCTTCTGGGACACAGCGATTCGTATGAGAAGGACAGGAATATGCAGGTCACCGTCGCCTACAATCATTTCGGTGAAGGGCTCGGAGGAAGAATGCCCAGGTAATACTAACTCCAATCCTGAATATAATACACTCAATGGGATAATGCTTATGCTTGGTTTTAAGATTGAGATATGAAATGCAGATGCAGGTTTGGATACTTTCATGTGGTGAACAACGATTACAGTCATTGGAAGCATTACGCGATAGGAGGGAGCTCCGATCCAACTATTTTCAGCCAAGGCAACAGATTTCTTGCTCCAGATGAAGGAGAACATAAAGAGGTGACACTTGCACATATATAATGTGCTCTTTTTTCCTGGCTTGGTGTCTTTAAAGTCCCACCTTCCTTGAATGTCCTTCATAACGTAACGCATCCAATTCATCCCCATACGCTTTTTTTTAATTCTTTTGATAATTAGATTCTACATGAATGATATTCTAATTTTATATATTATAGTAATAAATTGGTTATGCTTCCAAATTTTTTTATGATTTTTCAAAAAAAGAAAGTTTAAAATTGTGCCTTTTTACTCTTTTTTTAAAAAATATAAAATAAAATGTCACGGTGCAAATTTGTCCCAAAAATTTTTTGTCAGGAGCAATGTTATCCAGGAGTTTTAAAATGGATTAATGTTGCGTTCACTTTTAAAAATAGTAATAAGCAACATCAATTTTTAACGATGAACGTTAATTTTTTAACAGAATAGAACAATACCACTCCATTAAAACTTTCAGGTAAATTGCGCATTAACCTTGAAATAAATTCAAGACAAACACCACTTGAGATGTCACTTAATTTACGAAAAATCTAATTATCAAAAGAAACAAGAAAAAAGACTTTTGGAAAGTTTGTGCATATATAAAAGGGAGGCACATTAGAGGCTACAAACCCAGTATATTTCTTTGCTGGGCATGAATGAAGAGTGTGATTATGAATGGGTATGGTGAATAATGATTGCAGGTAACAAAACACTTTGGGGCATCGAAGAGTGAGTGGAAGAGATGGAATTGGAAGTCGGAAGGAGATATGATGTTGAATGGGGCATTCTTTAGATCATCTGGTGAAGGAGCTTCTTCTGTGTACAGCAAGACCTTGAGTTTGGCTGCAAGACCATCTGAGTTTGTGAGCTCAATGACCTCAGCAGCTGGACCTCTTCGTTGCAGAAACCAAGCCTCATTCTGCTGATTCTTCACTTGCTGTTACTTTTAGCAATATCACAAGTAGTGATCGAAAGCACTATTCGCTTGGTTAGTTGGTTGGTTAGTGTGTATCTTATGTAATGTACTCATATATATATATAGCAGTTACTTACCCTTCTTTTGGTTATGTTAAGATGCTCAACTTTAGACTTTAGGGGTCCGTTTGGAAACGTAGTACAGAAGTACTCTTACAAAAATCGAGATAAATGTGTGAAGGAGATTATCTCATTTTGCGGAAAAATACTGTTAAACGTGTTTTTGACCCTCCTCAACGCTTTACCAAACAAGCTGAATGACTTTGTAACATAATGACATGAAAGGCTTTTCTGTAAGTGAGATTGTGGGAGAAAATCATGTTTGTAAGGCTGTTACTACTGTCTACCTTTCTGATTCAACCCAAAAAAAAAAAGCAACTAGATATAGATCTAAAAAAGAATCACATCTACAAAATGTGTCTTATAACTAATCATTCGGTGTGGATCCTAATTACACAGAATTTAAAATAAGTCATAATTTATAACTTCTTGTAGAAATTTAATTATGTGACAACCTTGAGTGATGATTTTAGCGCTGTTACATATCAAACCTAAAGTATCAAGGAACCAGCAACAGACTACTTAAGATTACAACATACTTTATTGATAAAAAAATTGAGGAAGAATTCCATGTTAACAATTTTATCGGTGAGAATAAACTAAATTAAAATAAGGGTTAATGGACAAAAATGTCCATAATCTTTTTCCATATGTGCACTTGTCCCGCTTTTCTTGGGGCGAAAGCGAAAATGCCACAGCCGTTCCGCGGCCATTTTTGTGGGTCCCACCAATTTTCCATGTGTCACCTCTTTGAATCTCAATTATCAGTCAGCTCTCCTTCGCTCTAACCTCCCTCCCTCTCTCTTTCTTCTGTCCCTCGCTTCAACTTTCTATCTTACCTCTCTCTCTCATTCCATGATGCCCCGTTTGGTAGCAAGGAAGTAGAGCTCAAGAATTGGAAATGGAATCAGAACTCATATTATGTGTGTTTGTTACGTTGGAATCCAGTTCTACATGAAATCTATGGAAGTCAAAATGGATGGAAGTGGGTTCCATTCTCATACCTATGGAAGTGGGTTCCAACCTCAGTTCCCTTGTCCATTTACGGCTATAACCTTCGCCCATTTTCTTCTCCGATCAACCACATTAATCGACTCAGATGGTGATGGCGACGACAACTCTGGAGACGAACACGACCTCTGGCGACGGCGACGGCAACATCGACTCTGGCGACGAAGAACGAACGCTTCCTGTTCAGCGACCAAGAACGAACTCTAGCGACGTCGCTTCGATCTCCCTTTCCCTCTCTGTTATGCTTGACTCTGGCGACAAATGCGACCTCTGGCGACGGCGACGGCAACAACGACTCTGGCAACGAAGAACGAATGCTTCCTGTTCAACGACAAAGAACGAACTCTGGCTACGATGGATGCCTGGGATGATGGCCGTGTTGGGACGGTGGAAGTTTTTTCATCAACGGCTGTTGCGAGGAGGGGAAGAATTTTCTCGATCTCCACAGCGCGATCTCTGGCTTCTCCGTCGAGGGGAGGGATTTTTTTAGGGTATATTAGTCTTTTCAACTATAAATATAAATATTAAATTAAAATAATACCCCATTTCTTCCAACCTACCAAACATACTTTTAATCTCACTTCCACCAAATTCACCTCTAATTCCACTTTCAATTCTATCAAAATCAATTCCACATATCAAACGGGGAATAAGTGCTGAGCATTTCCCTAGTCAAGGTCTAATCGTACTCTTGGAAGACCAAAGGTTGATGGTAGAGGAAGGGATGGAATCATACTGAGGAGGAAGAAGAAGGAAAAGCAAAGAACGCAAGTGGACACCACCATCCTCCATCTTCAAATGTGACTATTGATGTTGTTAAGGATGACGCCGGGGAAGGCAACTGCAAAGTGCATCACATACATGGCTACGATGTTGAAGCAAGTTGGAGACAACAACGATGGGTTTTGAGTGAAGGTGGTGTTGTTATGATGTCATTAACACTAGAACTTACAATGTAATTCAGTATTTGAGGGAAATTTTATCACCTTTGCGTAATGTAATGCTATCTCAAACATGCCCTTGGATGAGAAGAAAATAGTCACCATACACCGTTGAAGAGAGTTAGAGATGGTGGAAGGAGGAAGGGTAGTGGGGGAAGAGGGGGAGGGAGGGAGAGTGTCGATTTTCTTAATAACCAAGAGAGGGCGAGACAATGACAAGTTGGATAAAATTACTGAGTTGATGCATTGTGATTGGAACGTATAAATGAGATGCCACTCAAAGACATCTAGACAATATGTTGTGAGACAACCTAAAAGTAACAGAAAATGTTCGTTGCATTTTTACACCTAATAAAAGCATATTGGAAAATTTTGGACACTTTTTTCCCCTTAACCTTTGATATAACGGTACTCCGTAAGTAGTATAAAATTTATATAGTACTAGAAATGTCTATAAAAATTCAAAAATTCATTAGATACCTTTTACCAATAAAATTTCAAAGAGACTTTCCCAGTTCCCCTATTACAATATTTCAGTGCAGTTGCATACTTCCAACCTTCATTGAATCAAATGAGTGAAGGCCCACAGCATATTTGATTATGTTGTTTGATTTGGAGTCCTTCAAACCACATTCCCTGATTAACTCCTGAATTACACAACCGAAGCACCAAACACTATACCGAGGCCTATTGTGCATGGTTTTTATTTGGCTAAAAATTCCATCTAAGCATACCACTAGCATGACAATCCAATGAGTATATAACCTTTCAAGTATGTGAAACATAAACTGGTATATTTTTCCCTGTAACCCAGATAAAACTTTACTTTTCGAGGTTACAAAAGACACTACTCAAATATATCACTAATATGACAACAAACTATATAGCTCTTCAAACAAAATCATTCCACAACCTTTCACACAATTTGTCCGCTGAACTAGTGAACCATCTCCATGAAACAAAATTAACCCAGCAAATTACTCGGCATCTTAACGTGGGGAACTAGCTTACACCTGGGCATCAGTAATCAGACGGTGAAATAACATCATCAATTTTCAATATCATCTTAACAACTTGAGTAGCAAGCAAGATCTGCTGCTGCTTTCCAATCAAGGTTTCGAACACGTTTTGCTCACACATGTCATTAGTCCCAACGTCATTGCAATCAATGCCCAAGTGGGGATTGTTATCCTGCAAATTAAAGGCAGGATTGAGCAAAAACAAGCACACAGGAAAAGCTGAGCGACAGCAATGGCCATGCCGTGCATAAAATTCATTATAATTCATTTACCTTTACTTGCTGAGATTTTACAGCAGAAAGTGTTTCAATTGGTTGGAGACCACTATTTTCAGCAAGGGCCATAGGGATTGAATCCAAAGCATCCGCAAATGCTCTGATAGCATACTGGAAAGAAAATGATAAAGTGAGGAATTAAGTGTTATGTATGAATAACTCGGACAATAATGCCCCTCATACCTGTTCTACTCCAGGGTATCTATCTGCAGCTGCCTCCACAGCAATAGAGCAAGAAATTTCAGCAGATCCACCACCATAAACAATAGAATTGTTGCGAATGAGATTTCTAGCCACACACAAGGCATCATGAAGGCTGCGCTTTGTCTCCTCTATGATCATTTTGTTGCCTACCAAATAAGAGAGCTCATAATCAAATCCCTTGTTTAAATTTACTTTTAAAAGAAGTAAGAGATTAAATTAGACATCCTATGAAGGACTGTTCTGAACAACAGAAGTTACAGAACTAGAAAATTAATCATTTTCATACAAGTAAAATGCATAATTAAACATCACACAAAGAAGTTAATGCTAAGCAGCAAGATAGGAATAGAACAAAGAGTGTCCTTACCTCCACGAATAAATATTGTCACAGCCCTTGAGTTTGCACAGTGCTCAATGTACAGCATTCGGTCTTTCGTTGTACCAAATGACTTTTCTCGAACCACACCAGCCTTAAAAATAACAGGATGACAAATCATATCACTTGCAGTCATATGCATGAAGAAAACGAATCTTTAACCTTTAGCAGCATTCCTACCCAACATGGTATGGCATATACAAGTAATTCAATAAACAAGTTTATAGGATAAAGAGTCTCCAATCTGTTCTAACTTCATGACTGATGCTCGTGTGACAACACAATGAGAAACATAGCTAGACAGAGTCCACTTAGTCCATCATGAAGGAGCAAGTGATGTGAAACCAGAAAAAATATAAGAAAATATAGGAAAGCGTTGATTTACTTGTCTTATCCTGCCAAAAAAGAACTATGCAAAGATTGGCAAAATACCTTTCCCAACTTTTCTGGAGTTAACTCCTGGAACCTAGGCACAATTCTTCCACCTGCATATTTAAATAGTTCATCCCTTAACCCATAAGCTTAAAAGGATATTTTTGCAACTGTCATACATCACTATTAATCTTATAATTGGAAGTTTCAAAGCTGAGACGTATAAAGCGAACCAGTAGCAATTGCTATCAGTTCCAACTCTACACCACCAACCCATCTAACTGCTGGCAAGTTTCTGTGCATCAAAAGGTGATTTGCTTCATCATCAAAGCCCCATTGGCAGATAACCAGTGTTGCCCCTACATCCTGCAACCCATCATGACTTCCCCTTTCAGTAAATTAAAAAAACAAATTAATACAAGATAAATAATTGACTATCAATTAACAAGTTTGTTTAATAAAACAAGAAAAGTAGTAAATTTAAAATTTATTTAATCAGTCCAAGGTCTCACAAAGAGCAATCAAACTATAAAGTTGATAAAAGAAAGTAAAAGATTCAGTACAAGAGGAGGAAACTTTTTTGTCCATAGCAAATATATCAGATTAAAAATAAAATCACACCTTGCATTTTTTAACCATATCATCAAAATATTGCTGTTCTTGCCTCCGTAATGTCTGGAACTTCTCCACAGTATCAATATCAACCTTGTGTTTGGTCTTTGGCTTTGGAGGCTCAAAGGGACAGGTCAAGATGGCAATTTTCGCATCTTCAATTAGCTTGGGCATTTGTGGATGACTCATCTCCTTGTCCACAGAGATTCCATATATTAATTCAGTATCTTCCAATTTACCCCCAACTTTTCCTTCCACTTTAATTAGATCTAAGTTAACGTCCTTTCTCTCTAAGTCAGCAACTGCAAGCACAGCTTTGACAGCAATCTCAGCCAAGCTACGTTTGCACCGATTCACACTGCAATATTAAGATGAATAATTCGAGCATCACAAAATATAAATATATAAATGTGTCTGCACAGATGTTATACATGAGTTCATCAAGACGTGGGGAGGGGGATCAAAAACCATCTTTTCTCTTTATCTCACAACATTAGTGATACTTTTGCCTTTTGAAATGCATTATAGGTTACAACAATCTAAATAAAAGTTTTCATTCCAAGGACTGCATGGAATGTGAATCCTTCTTATCCACGAAATCATATTCAAGCCACAAATCCATCTCTTAAAATTTCAACTATTTTACTAAACTATTTCACAAGATCCCAAAACCAAAAAAAAAAAAAAAAAAGTCATGCTCTTGAGAGTAAGCTTATCACCAGTACAAACTGAAAACATCAAAATAGAAGTAATTAAAGGTCAAAAAGACTCCTATTCCAAAATGGAACCAAAAAAGACAAGTTAGAGTGGTCTACACTTTACATGCTGCAAATGTCTAATGCTCATTCACATTCAAAAACTAATAAAATATTCATAGTACTTTGCAGTTTGCACAACCCAAATCTCTTCAACAATGCCAAAGAAAAATCAATATATGGTGGTCAGTATGGAGTTCTAGAAGACTTGAAAAAAGAATGCATGACGACAGAGGAGAGGCAGCATGAATTTTAGTAGAAAAATAACGACATGAAAGATCACAGGCCACACTCAGGATCAGTAAAGCCGAAAAAATAGTAAGGCATTATGATATATCAAAAAATACACAAACTGCACCTACATTTTGGAAGACAAAGTAGTCATGCAAGTTTGAATGAGAGGCTCTAAATTTGCCTCTCCAAATTCAAACTTATGTGCTATACGCTCCAAATGTTCAACAGCATTTCTGGAGGCCAATTCATAGCCCTCTGCAATCCTAATTGGATGAATCCCACGTTGTAATAGCCTCTCTGCTTGTTCAAGAAGTGCTCCAGCCATCACAACAACTCCAGTGGTGCCATCACCAATTTCATAATCCTGGCTCCTAGATAGTTCAACCATCAATTTTGCTATTTGATTGTCAACATCCATCTGCTCCAAGATTGTTGCACCGTCATTTGCTGAAACCACAAAATACCAAAGGTAAGGAGTCCAAGTTGTTGTAGGGTCCTAGCAAGGACAATTGAAGAAGTCACAGATGAAAAAAATGACAAGATTTAACAACTTGACATTTGAGCCGGAAAGCAACTACTATATGCTTTTTTTTTTAAAAAAAAAAAAGGTGTGAATTTCTTATTATAAAATTCCAAAGTGAACTCGAGCCGGTCTGCAAAGTACAATTGTCCACCCGATGCCTAGGTACCAATCTCCAGGTAACTCGGGTACAATTGCCAATCGAAAATCCATGAACACTGCAAGTCGCTGCTTCGCTTTGGTAATTGAAAGCTGGAGCAACTCACACAAACAGAGCCTTCATTGAATACTTCCTCCAGGAGATTCATCCAGAATAAGCATATCACTTCTATGGTTCAATATTTCACTGTGAATATCTGCGAAGATCCATTATCTTTGAAACACACATAAGCTCTACCAAATCTATACGAACCCATGTTTTGACCTTTCCCCCGCATTCAAAGTAATAGAAAAATGCCCTCTTTTTGCACCATGTATCAGTCAATCCAATCCTATAATATATAATGCCAGCAGTTCCATTTGGAACAATTCATTGATCTACAGTAAACCTTACACGAAAATGAAAATAAATATCTGCGACCCAAACACAAACAGACCGTTATCTTGTCAAAAATGAGGAAGTGAAAAGGGAAGCTATAGTTTTAGTCAGATACGAGGTATCCGGGGATCGTAGAAGGAAATTGAATAGAGAGAAAGGGAGGAACTAACTGATGGTTACGTCGCCGTCAGGGCTCTGAAGCATCTTGTCCATGCCTTTGGGTCCAAGAGAGGTTCTGAGAATACGAGCAACAGCCTTGCCAGCAGATATGTTGGCTTTTTGAGCATCGAGACCCCTCAACCTTTTCTTCTGCTCCTGCTCCTTCAGGATGACGAAGGGCCTTCCGAACTCGTCAAAGGCCAACGCCATTTCTGGAAGATGACGATCCCTTCGACTCTTCACACAGCGACCACAAATCTATATCATGCACACAATCAGAATTGGAGAAAAGCAAAGAGTGGGGAGAGGGACGGACTGTGTAGAAGCTTTGAGAAGTGCCTCACTGTTCCTATATTTCCATTTCGCGCTGCGTTTTTGAAAGAAGAAAAGCCCTAAGATTACTCTGCCTACTTTTTTTTTTTGGTCACGGCCATTTCTGTTTCGTCTTTTTACCCCAATAGTCTCACTCATTTGTGGAGTTTTTTTTGGGGGAGTTGAATATTAGTGCTTTTTTTTTTATAATTACTAGATACTAGAGCCATCAATTTACAAATGATTTGTAGTTTCTATGCTAATATACTTTTTTTATTTAATTAAGGGTATCCCAAATCATTTTAAATTTAAGACTAATTCATCTTCAAATTCAGCTTATAAGAATTTTTATCTCTTGCAGCAATTATGTTTCTTTTTTACACTTGAACTTGTACTCTTTCATAGATGAGGTTAATTACCACTTCAATATACACTTATTTTTATTATAGAAAAGTATAATTAAGTTGGTTTGTGAGGCATCTGAGAAATGTCAACAATATCAACAAATTCTAATTATTTAGATTTTTTGCTGAAATTATTTAGAATGGAAAATCTCAAAAAATTACATCTTGAATTTGGAAATCCAAAACAGTCGCATGAATAAGTATGGACAGGTAGAGGATAAGGTAGGAACTTGTATTTCAAATTTGGGTTGAAATGATCAAATTAAGTGATAACGAAACTCAATTATAACTTCTATAATGATCTTAACAACACTTTCACTTGAGTGTGAATACACTCGTTCTTAATTAGTTGACAACATTATTTAATATATTGATCGCTTTTTAAATCTAGTGTCAACTTCTGTAATAATTTTAATAACATCTTCATTTGAATGCCGATGTTTTCATCCTGAAATGGTTGACAACATTTTTAATATATTGACCACTTTTTTAAATGAAATAACAATTTCTATAATAATTTTGACAATATTTTCACTTGAATGTGGATACCCTTATTCTGAGTTGGTTGACAATATTACTTAACATATTAATCATCTTTTTAAATTCAATAGCAACTTCTGTATTAGTGTTATATTACTAAATGTCAATTTGATCTTTTTTTCTTAAATTTTGAAATGTCATATTCCTACCTTCTTTTGGAAATGTCCTTTTAGTTATTTATGTAGCCTTTTTTTTGCATTTTCTAATTCTAGACATCTTAATGGGGATTTTCCCAGTTTACAATCATTAAATATCAAAACATAAATTTAAAAATACCAAGTTGCTAATAGCCATATCTTCCACATTCTCGTGCATCTAGAATTTTAAACTCAATATGGATAAATTTTTATTTTAATACATACATATATATAAACCTAAATAGTTTTTTTTCTAAGCTGAATAGTTGTTTTTGAACCCACAAAATCTGCAATTTTTTTCCAATCAGTCAGATGTGAGTTATTTCTCAAATAATTTCTCTTGAAAATTCAAATGAACTACCTTAATGTAAAAGCAAAGCTCTGGACAGAGGAAAATAGTGAGTTATCCATTAAATCAGAGTAGAAAATAAGCATTGACTTGTGACTCTAGGAGGATTTTTATGTAATTTGGGGTCAAGGGAAGCACCTTTTCAGAAGCTTGGACGGTCCTATGGGACTTGAAAAGGGCATGGGACAATTGTTGGAAGAAGATCATTGTTGAGATGGACTGTATGGAGATTGTTGAGACTCTATCGTCGAGAATAGGTGCTGATCATCTTTATTTGAACCTATACATGGAGATTTAGGATTTGCTAAGTCAAGATTGGGATGCTTCTGTAAAATGGTGCATAGGAAAGCGAATCAAGCTGCTGACTGTGTGGTAAAAAAGGCTTGGCATACTACACAGGGAGCTACTTTCTTCGAAACTCCTCATGAGTTTTTGAGGAAGGCGCTAGATAGGGATATGTGGCGAGCATGCTAGTGGTTTATGTCATAAAAAATTGTTTTCTAAAACGAGGTAGAATGAAAGCAATGACCTTATTTTACACTTTACAAATCCTTACCAACTTCCTTCATGGTTCGTAAACGAAGTTTTACAATGTCCATTAAAAACAAAATAAATTTAATCGTCAAATAGTGAAGGAATTGAAAAGAGTGGTTTGGTATCATTAAAGAGATAGAAAGATTCTTTTTTTTTTCCTTTTGTGAATTGCCCAAAGAGTATCACACAGCCACTTTAAGCTTGATCCCTTACTTGGGACACAGTAAAGGATTTTCACCAATCCTAACAAATAAGACCAAACCAAGGTATCTATCGCCAGTACCATAGACTTTCTGAAGGGGCTTTAGTTGTGATCATTCACACACCACAAGGGATCAAACCCTTAATAAGATGTCTAAGAAATCCAGCTAAATAACAACTGTGCTAAGCCTTATGGACCTAGCAAGTACAAATTTTCAGAATTTAAAGTCTATTCATCATCTATCTCATGGGTATGGAGCCACTACCATCTCACCTAATTAAAAAGATTTCAAACACCAATAAAACAGTAGCTTCCACTCCCACGCTTTTACAAATAGTCCATGTGGCAACAGAAAGGCTGAAAATGGACTGATTTAAAGTGTTGAAAATCGATTATGATTCCATATCACCTGGGCAGAAATGAATCACAATATATTTTTTACCCAAAAAAGAAAGGGAAAAAATCACAATGGCAATGAATCAGTCCTAGATATTTAAGATTCCAGCTTTGATCAGCGTTTAACAAAATCCAGATGAACATCATATACCCAAAAAAAAAAATACAAATAAGTGATTTCACATGAATACGTTTCTAACCCTGCACTAGTACTTATTAGTTTTACAACTCAATCCCAATGAATTGAACTTCCTACCTAAGTACTTGAAGGGTATTTATCAGTCCCAACAAATGAAAAAATGTATAATATCAAACTCTAAGTTGAACGTCAAAAATTGCAATTCAGCCAAACTTTTTTCCTGAAGATTGCTTTCTATCAAATCTATACCATAAGGACCTGACAGCAACCATAGTGACCATTTCTAACTACATGCCGCGGGAAGGCTATTGGAATGAGAATTCACCCATTTTCTCACTGAATGTACATATGCTACACAAACCCCTGCCAATTATACACCTGGGAAGAAAGAACAGTCGCCAGACTGTAGTTGAATATTTTCATCAAAAGAAAACTCCAGTTATATGATCAACGAGTTCATCTCAGGTTCAGTACATCCCCTTGAAAACTGGATTTGTCCGGCATATGCTTGCTCCATATTCCTCATATTCTGCTTTTGTATGGCAAGCCTGCACACGGTGCCAGAAATTTCAGATCAAATACAACAAAAGAAATATTCTTTTATTAAAAGTTGAAAAGCCACTATCAAATAATTAAATTTTGTGCAAGCAGGCTTCACACGGCATCGGGTTAATGTTCGAGGAGGACTGACACGAAATTAGACTTTTATCACTGAAATAATGGGATAAGCTGATATCCACCGAAGCCATAATCAATTTCCATGTCTCTAACCCCACAGTTCATCATAATAAATACACTCAGCTTTTCAACATCCAAGACCTGTGGAAAATAATGAAGATCTAACAACATCACCATGCAATCCATTCTCAAGTGCATTCTAGAGTGTTGTGTTTCGTTTTCGTTCTTTCTTTTGGGGTTTTTTCCCCTTTCCGTTTTCTTTCAGGTGATCAATGCAACTATGGTGAACAAATAACAGTATAACCAAGGCCGCCTCCAAAAACCTATCATCCAACATCGTCAGATCAAAAGTGGCCATAGTCATCAAAGATGAGGAAGTATTTTAGCCTTTACAGACATGGTTCTCAAGAACAAGGTTAGTGTAGTCAAATGAGAGGCACCAAAAGACCTCACCTCAGCAGCTCTAGTTGGTTGAGGAGTGGGGCCTTCATTGAGGCACTGGCTTGGCAGCACCATTGGTGACTTTATAGAGGATGCAAGGCATTCAACTTGACTGCCTTGCACACACTAGATTTAGTTTACAAGACATACAACCCTAAAAAACTCGCCCATAAATTATACATATGAAGTATCTCAAAACATGATAAGTGATTTACAAAAAGGATAAAACCATAAAATCAATGGATTTTTGTTTCCCATACTATCTTCTAACTTCTAGTGTAGCTTGCATTTCGCTAACCAGATAATGTGTGACTGCCGGCATGCCTGCCCTGAAACAACTTTCTGGGTAATTGTTTAACTTCTAGTGTAGCTTGCATTTCGCTAATCAGATAATGTGTGACTGCCGGCATGCCTGCCCTGAAACAACTTTCTGGGTAATGTTTGGTGAGTCTTATACAGAACTTCTAAACTTTTGACTTGATGCCATAAATAGTGAGCTGCTTATGAGAATATTAGGCTTCAATATTTAATTTTTCTGCCAAATGCTATCATAATAGTTTCATGTTTATTAATTTTCTATTTACGTAGCATAACATTTTCCTTCTTTAACAACTTGCTTTACTCAGGCGAATGATTTTCCAGCACCTCTCACTCTTAGAAGCTAGGTGAGTCTAGACCATAAGTGCCCCTTTAGCAATTGACTACCCTGAACATGGCAACATAATTCACCAAGTACCCAGATGGACATTATACAGAGAATTCAATTGCCATTGAAACAGAAATTAGATATTATTGGATTGACATTAGAACACAACATTTGTGTACACTGGAGAATGACTCAAAAAACAACTAGATGCAAGTACTTCATACCCCAAAAAACTCAGGTGTTGAAGCAAGCACTGAGCCTCCAAACCAAACTGCAAACCTCTGGATGGGATTGCTGAGGACATTAACCTCCACTGGTTGTGCCTGTGGATCAAAAATGAAATCCCAGACCATAGCAGAAATCACTTTCCACATATATGTCAAAGTAATCACTTTGCTTGTGCGCATTTGTGAGTGGTGTGTGCACGTGCGTGAGTGTTGTGTGTGTGTGTGTGTGTGTGAGAGAGAGAGAGAGAGTCATAGATTAAATTATCCATGAAAATACTTACTTTTATCTCACCACCAAGCCGTGCTTCAGATGCAAGAACACGGGCATCCACTATTTTCTTCAGATCACGTTGTAACCTCCGGTGGAAATCCTTGAACATGGTTGATCCTCCGGACAAAACTATATTCTGCAATAAAATAAAAACATGAGATTAAATGGTACCTAGCCCTACGGTGAAAAGAGTTTGCGAACAGAAGTGCTTGACAAAACAGAATCAGAAAATAAACAGCTTGGTTGGGATGACCCAATACACTAAAGAGATGAGATTGCACCCATGACAGGAAGTCAGGAACACACACCATGATAAGTCTTAACAGCTTGCATATTTTAACATAAACATTAAAAGACTGTTAAGGAAGACTTGAAAAGTCATAGAGATATCATGACGAAACAGAATATCACATTCTTATGCACACATCACTAAGAAAAATCAAGTGTAACACTTCACCTTATATAATGCTCTTCTTGTGTCAATTGGTGCAGACTGAATGCACCTGTCAATTACAACTGGCAGAGGGGTGGTAAAATCACTGCTATACATCTCTGGATTAAAGAAAATCTGCAGAAATCACAGCGGCAAAGTTCACAAGGTGTGTGTTTGAGAATCTGTTGGGAGAAAGAAGTTTGCGGATTCCGAGATGACATTACTGATTTCAAGATACTTTTACGGATATCGATATTTTTTTTATGGATTTCGAGATGTTTTTTGTCTTAACTTGCGTGCATCATTGGGAAAAAGTTTTCCTAAACATGCACACAAGTACTGAAGGCAAGATTCCAAAGCAGTAGTTCTATTCTTACATATAGAATGCTTCAAAACAAAAGTTATGATAATCACACCTACCAATTTAATAACAAAAAAGTACCATCCAATGAAATTTCTACTGATATTGAGGATCTACAGCTCTGTCAATTCTCGAGTAAAAGAAGGCATAAAGATGGAAGCACAAATGCCCCTTCAAATTTTACATTTTGCCCATATAACCACATAATAAAGGTAGAAGTTAGTGAACATAAAACAAAACATTCCCTGGTTGATGATCTTGCCTTGTTCTAAAAAATCCTCACTCTATTTCATGTTTTTTCTTTTCACAATAGAAGTCAAAGAGCTTAGATTCTTTGGGTTCTATACTTGCCATTCCCTCTCCAATTGTTTTCTTGATTCAAAGTCCTAAAAACATGTTGTCATCATTTGTCAAAGTATTTATGGAAAATCAATGTTCCTTTTAAGGTAAAAAGCTTTTATCCTAACCTGCCTTACCAAATACAATTAATAAAAACAATTTGCTTTAGTGCCAGAAGCTCAATACATCTATATCACCAAATATTTGTAATGTGATTAAAAAGTTTATAGACATAATCATCGGTACCTACAATGTAACATGTCATGGCAATTGGAACAGACGGTTTTGCAACGTTAATATGAACTCGCTTTGTCCAGCTGATATTCAGGTATTCTGAACTGATAATTTTACAGGTTTTGGGAGGAGAAAGCAGCTTAGAAGTTCTTTGACAGTGTTCTGCATTTAAAAGATTATAGTGTCTTTTAGCACCTGTGACTTTTTCATAAGAAATTATACTGTGTCATCTTTATAGGATGATTGCTCATATGCTACCCTGTTTTCCGATGGATTTCAGCTAATGTTTTTCTTTACGGGGTCCCTTGTCAATCTTCAAAGCAATTGGAAAGCCCTTTCATGTTAAGAGGTCTTTTTTTCAGTTTGAGAAAAATGAGTGCCCTCTGTTATTCAATTGTTCTCCTCATCAACAAATCATTTTTATATCGAAAAATATATCGTTGTTCAAATTTTTCAAGGACATATTCAGATATTTACAATAGAGAAAATCGTGCAGGAAGAAGGTGCACAACAACAATCAGATAAGCCTCTAATCAAATTTTCCCTTAGATAGAAAGATCTCAAGTTAGGAAAGACATAAGAAAGAAACCATAGAACAAACCTCAGGACCCAGAAATCGTTCATAGCCAATATCACAAGAATATGGGGCCCCCGTTTTTGGTTTGATACCTCTCCATTGCTTGATATACTTTGCTGGTTCTTTGTCATGCTTATTAAACTCCTGAATACATGAGAGACCATAGCCATTGTTAAAAGCGGAAGGGAAGAAAAGCTTAGTAACACTTCCCTATGTGAAAGCAAACTAATTGATGCAAAAATTAAGAAAAATGAACCCCCTATTCTCCGATGACTAGTATTAAAAAAATAAGAGAACAACTATTTGCACTAAACTCCAGAAATGATTGTTGTCGAAGTAATCAAATAAGTGGGGGACTCAAGATGACCTTAACAATGTCAGAACAGGTATAGCAATACATTTCCTTCACTTTGCGAGCAACTTCAAAAGAGTCTTCAGGTGGTACATTCTCTCCTCTTTCCTACATGAAGCAATGCAAGAAGAGACGGCCAATAAATCAGAACAATCATAGCAGAATCAAAATCAGGTGTCAATTATTGTACTCTAGGTTTATTAATGCCAGAATAATCACTGAATAAGTCTGCCATATAAATCGTAGTGAAGTGTAAAGTATTAGTCTCATTCCTCGGCCTATATAGGGACATAAGAAATTTTTCATTCATATTGAGTCCATGAATACCCCCAATCCCTTTTCAAGTTGAATTCTATTTAAACAAAATATATTAATAAAAAGCCACCAAAAAGAATGTAACATCTCGAACAACAATCATCGTGCACAAAAAAATAATTATCTTTTAAAAGCTACACGTTGTTATTTGTATGATATTTTTCGTACTTTATAATATATTCCATTGATTTGTAATCTACACACACACTTGCATAAATAAACTACAATTCTGGGGAGAGTGCCCCATCCCAGACCGCCTTAAAACATCCATAAAAGTTCCCTTATCCACCTCGAACAGATAAATTTCATGATTATCCATCGGATATGAATATTTTGCACACCCTGGGTTATAAATTTACAGAACACATCACTACTGAGGTACCTAATCTACGAAGAAGTGTTTTGCATATTATTTATTACCAATTGAAAGTAATACAACCAGGTCCTCCGTGATTAGTGCTTAGATGTGATTGGAATTCACTAACTAGTCCAATGGTAATTCATGAAAACCTTAAAGAATATGGGAACAATTCGCAAGATATCCATATCTATGAACAAAAATCAGCAAGACAAACTAGTTACTTTATAGTACACAGATTACCTACCCGCATGAGCTGCTGGACAAAAAGAGTAACATCTTTTCCTGCAATAGGAACTGATTTGATGCTACTCCCGATAACATACCCATCTGCTACAGGAACAACATGCGTAGCCCCATCTCCAACATCCACAACAACTCCTGTCATCTCACACTAAGAAGAACACTGAATAAGCTAAAGGAAATGTTTTTCAAACAATAGTTAGGTAGAAAAACATTCACGTGGTATAAGATTCAGAAATATTTCATATTATATATACTGATGAGTCAAGATTGACAAGCTTGTCTGATTAAAGTTTTCTCCTCACGTTATTAACCTTCCACTCCACAAAAAGATCAACAATGACCACGAAATTATTGTTTTTATCATTTAGGAAATGTATTAAAAACCAGAAAGTAAGGCTAGTTATTGCTATCACTAAAATTTAGATTTTGTACCGTGAATGAATACTCAACTATCTTCTTAATCAAGAATTTATTGATATAATTTGTTAGAGTTTCAAGCAAAAACCTGCAAAAGCTACAAAATTCAGGGGGTTTATTGCATGTCTTATCTTCCATGCAACTGTTGTGATGTTACTGCACTAACTAGCAAAGCTGTCAACGCTGTGGCTGTAAGGGACTTTCAGAAACCTCAACTAAGTGAGCGTAGAGTTCCATTACACATGGACTTGTGGTAAAGCTAATAAGCTAACTAGCACAGCTGTTCATGCTGGGACCTTAGGAGACTTCGTGGAGACTTCGTCAATTGAGCTTATCAAAAGTCACCTACGAATATAAACACAATACTGGAACCCAAATACCAACCTTGGATGTTGTGTAGCCGGCGGCAAGAGCAAGTACGGAATTTACAGCTATGTAAAGTCCAGGTACATTAAATGTCTCAAACATGATTTCACCAGTATACTCGCGACTCTCAGGTGCTGTCAACGGACTCTCGGTCAAGAGAAAATAATGATCCTCCGGATCACACCTCAAATAATTAAAAATGCACTGCTGCCAGAATCGTTCCATGGCGTCCCAATTTTCAACCTGGCCGTGCTGAATAGGGTAACTAAGATTGTAAGTATTACTAGATCGAGACTTGGAGAGTGCGTCATCCCCAATGAAGAAATCGAGATCAGCCATGACTCCAGCATTGTGCTGCGCAAGCCAACTGGCCTTGGAAGAACTTCTAGATTGATTAAGGAATGACTCGTTAACGGCAACTACTGTCGGTGCAATAAAGCAAGGTTCGACGTTACCGGCAAACCCCATCTTAGTATACCTGCAGCAAAGAAAGATCACTTCCAATTTCAGTGGAAACCCTATACGGCAAGAAGCTTTATCGGTTAATACGATCAGAAATCGAGTCGAGAGACACTTGAATCTCCGAGATTGCACCCGAAAACAGGAAAAATCAGACCGAGGCAATTCGGCAAACACGTCGTACCCCATCGTTCCTACAAGGCGAAGAAGCTAAATTGAAACGGAGAAGGAGGAGAAAAATTTACCCGGTGCCATTGTCTATGACTACAGCTGGACGAGAGGCAGCGGGGTCCATGAGAAAAGGCAATAAGCAGGTGGTCTTGAATCTTGATAGCGGCAGTGAAAAGAAAGGTGGATCTGCAATTGAGATCCGAGAGAGCGAGAAGGCAGAGGATCATGGTCGTGAAGAGCTCTGTAACAAGCGCACTAAGGAAGAAGAGAAAGAAGAAGTTGTGGCTGTTGATGATGGTGATGGTGATGCAGACTTGAATCCCAAGTGAAAGCACCAACTCAACAAGGCAGAGGAAGGTAGATGGGAGAAGTAGTTGGAGATAGGAGCTCCACCCATTTCAAAGACGAACATAAAAACTGAATCGAGAATGTGCAGGTCTCATTAACTTCGTTGTCTATGCGTCTCCTCCGATACTTTCCTTGGTGATCAAACAACTCCCAGCTACGGACCCTCCCCTGTGCGCGCGCCTCTCTCTCTGTCTGCTATGATCGCTTTTCTTTCTTTTTTTTATATTCTTTATATATATATATATATATGATATTGTGCTCGTCTGGAAATCAATTGATTTTACACTGAAAGGAGTTGTCTTATGAAAAAAAGGGGGGAAAGGTGATGTGAAAATGCTTCAAGAAGTAAATAATGTCCAACAGATTTCAAGTGATCCCTGTAACAAGGACATCTTTCCTTCCTCTCAAATATTTTCAAGTGAAGTCCCGCATCAAGGAAGAGAAACAAAGCATGCCATATAATGATATAGATAATTCCCCTCGTAGAGACTTTTTCCAGGTTATTGTAAAAACTCATGAAAACCCTGATTTATTTGCAACAAGGATAACATTTGCAAGAGAGGGTCGTTGAGCTATTACAATTGATATCAAAATCAGATTTCCAGTTGATGTGTCATCAATGAATCTAGGTCCGTATGTGGTGGATTTGAAGTCCCACATTAGTTGAGAAAAGGAACAGAGCACGCCTTATAAAATGCAAATATTTTTCTTCTCATAGATGTGTTTTATAGGTTATTATAGAAACTCAGGGAAACAAAATCCTACTTTGTTTACAACAATAATAAATAGATTCAAAGTCGTATCTATACCAGTGCTACAGTGTGCCAACTTGAAATTGAAGGTTGGCCTAGCAAAACCAAATGGTGGCCGCGATGAAGGTGTCTCAGGAGCAATTTCATAGCTTAAAGAAAAGTTGGTTGTGGCAAAACCAAGTGTTGGCCTTGGCCAAGGAAACCCAAGAGCAAATCCTGCTTTTCAACCATGGCTCATCACGGCAAAAGAAACACAAGGGTAAATCTCACTGATAATAATGGTTCGCCATGACAAAGCTACAAATGGCCGCGGCAAAGGTTCCAAAAAAAATAGAAACACCGTTTAACTCGCATTATTATTTATTAATCACCAATTACTCCCTAAATAGAATTTAAGATGTTATAGTTGCCACTTGAGATATTGGAATAAAGAGCCATTGCTGAGAAAGGGTTCTTCTTGCATCCAAGTTCAATGAGTATGCCACGAGGGTCTTAGCCGCCAGAGCTATATTGCCGTTGTTCCTCTGCATTCTCCTTTGCATAATAACGAAGCCACAAAGGTTCTAGCATTCCAACGTGTATCAGTTTCAACATGATGCCCACATCTACGAATTCCACCTTCAGCCGTGTGGGAGCTTTTATGATATAAGTTATTCTTACTTGACACCTTGCCAAACATGTCTATTCAGCCTCCATCGTGCTAGACATCCAAAGCCCATCCAAACACAACCTAAGTCGCAATTCAGTGATACATAGATTACCAAATCAAAGCATTTTTAACATATACAATACCTGAACAAGTTTTTGTAGAAAAGTATATAAATTTAATAAAATCAACTTAAGAAGGCTATTGTTGGAAATATGTGAGTTAGTTAAAGTGGTTAATATTAATCACTTAGTGAGTTAATGATCCAAAAGTCTATATAAAGGGTCACAATGTAATGATTTGAGTGTGAGATTAAAATAATCATCACCACAAGGTGAGAGGATGAAGAGTCCCCACCAATGTATAGAGAAGGGGAGGATAACTTGGATCTCCCACTTCAAGAGTCCCCAAAATGGGGATAGTTCATTACCTTTAAGAGATGGTATATTAGTGTTGTAAACCAAAATGGTTTATGTAATACATTCAATTTCTTCTTCCACTTCTCAATCTTTTCTTGATCTCAATAATTCAACATGGTATCAGAGCAGGCTGTAATCTTAGGCATAAGATTGGTGGAATTCCGATCGTGAAGGGCGGTAGATCTGGAGACTGGAAGAGGCTGGAACAACTAGATCTCCTGTAAGACTGCTTCTCACCAAGATTCTTCATAACATGGCAGAGCTCGGCTATAGAAATGAACCCATTCTTGTCCTTAACAAACATACAGTAAACTTCCTTACATACAGTAAACTTCCTTACATACAGTAAACTTCCTTCAGCTCCTCCTCTGAATCAACATCTTTCATTTTCCGAGCCATAAGACGGAGAAAGAAAGATTTCCAAGAAAAAAAGGAGGTGGCAGAAAGACTTCAAAGAAAGACAGAAAACATTTGCAAAAGATATGAACCAAAGAACACATGAGCTGAAGCATTGAAGAGCAAAATGTTGCTATTCAAGAAAGCCAAGAAGAGGGTAGTTGATGAAAAGTGATAGAGATAGGTTTTCTCTCAATTGTTGTACAAGTCACTGGTTTCATCTAGGCTACTTGATACAGCATGGCTGAAGGAAACTATGTTGAAGAATGACTTGGCTGTTTTATTTGAGAGACAAAAAAAGATCGTGAAACTGAGCCTTGAATATAGGCCATTAGAAGGTAAAAAGATTCAATGTCTTTTTGGGCTAGATGCTTATGGGTTATTTTCAACTTTGTCTTCACTTGAGATTGTGAATTATCACATCGAATCTTCAATTCCTTTTGGTGGCTGTCTTAAGATAAGAATCTTGAAACTGAAGATGGTTAATGTGAGAGATGAGATACTCGATGCAATTCTTGGATGGTGTTACAACTTGGAAAGTTTTAGCCTTTTGGGGTGTTCAAAATTCAAGATCATGAAGATTCTTCATTCGAACCTTAAGTTCCTGGAGCTTAGGGTTTTATGTGTACGTCAGATTATTGTTTCTACTAAAAGACTTGAGGTTCTTGATCTTTCTTCTTTGGCTCTTTCGGAATCTTCAAGTTTCAAGATTAATTCTCCTAGGGTATGAGTTTTCAATCTCTCGGTAAATCAATGGAGCAAAGAGTCTTCTGTGTGAATCTTTTCGAATTGAAATATAGCATCAAATCACAAGAATTTCCATTCATAATCAACATGGTTCGTTTGCTGGGAGCACAAGAGCGAGAATGGGAATGACAAAGGAAACATATTTTCTATAGCTTCAAACAAATATGCAGAATTCAATATGTTTTTGGATCCTTTAGCTGCCAAGAAAGTATTTGAGTCAGAAGTGAAAATCACTCTCATTCCACTGTGTATTGAGCATGAAGCCTGCAGCTCATTTTCAAGTATGTTAAGAATTAAGATGGTTGAATGCAACAGAAAAAAAACTCCTGAAGATGTCCTTGCCAAGCGTTTGTTGTCCAGGCCCTACCGCTTGAAGCAGATCCACTACAGATATGAACATATGGACACATTCTTGGGGAAAATTTAGGGTACAGCTGTATTAACTGATGGCCATTCCAGTATTCAAGCAAAAATCTTGCCTTTGAATGAAATGACAGCATGAATTTTAGTTATGATCAAACAATTGATTTTCCGGTCGAAACTCCTAATTCTTTCATTGGTGAAGGAGATACTATGACTCATGTCTTCAATGGTCCATCATACTATCCAAAAGACATTGTCAGTGAGCACCAAGAAAGATTTTTGTGGGTGGAATCATTCGAGAAAAGATCTTTATGCAGTACCGAAATGAAATACCCTGTGCTTTCCAGGTGCATGTTGTAAGCTACAAGGCTTGGCCGAATGCAAAGGATTTCATACAAGTACAGATTGTTGTTGGAAAAAAAAATTCACAGAAGATTATACTTGTTGGAAAAGAAGAAGCAGTAGAGGGAACGATGGCATGGGCATAAGAGTTGAAGCTCAAAATTTCCAATGATGATGCACTTCTAGAGGCAAAGGAAATTTTTCATTATTGAGAAGAAGATTATGAAGAAATGTTTGTATTGTTGTATGAATCAAAATTATATGGTTTAACTCACTCCATTCCCTTGTAAATTTTGTATTAGCAAGTTGAGCACCTAGAGTTAAGGGGTGTCAACTTGAGCGGGGGTGTTGGAAATATGTGAGTTAGTTAAAGTGGTTAGTATTAATCACTTAGTGAGTTAATGACCTAAAAGTCTATATAAATGGTCACAATATAATGATTTGAGTGTGAGATTAAAATAATCATCACCACAAGGTGAGAGGATGAAGAGTCCCTACCAATGTATAGAGAAGGGAGGGTAACTTGGATATCCCACTTCAAGAGTCCCCAAAATGGGGATAGTTCATCACCGTCAAGAGAGGGTAGATTAGTGTTGTAAACCAAAATGGTTTATGTAATACATTCAATTTCTTCTTCCACTTCTCAATCTTTTCTTGATCTCAATAATTCAACAGTTATCCAACTTTTGGAGTATGACATGGATGGTTTTCTGTATACTGGTAAAAGGTGAGAAAAACTCTATGAAGTGTTGTTAAAAGTAGAATCCTACACCATTCGAAGTGTCACGGAGCACAATGGATACAAAAATGTTATAACTTGGGGGAATGGACTATGCTTCTCCCTATCTCTTGCTCTATATGTTCTTTCGTTGCATGTCAAGAAGCTTGCTTCACTACATATTAAGATTTTTATTTTGTCTTTCATTACTTGTCAAGATGAATGAACGGCCTGCGAGTTTTATTAATCATCTTTTCACCCATTAGCAGGTCTTTTCGAAACTGAAACTCTGCAATGAAGAGTTTGTGGGGAAGTTACTTCACAGAAGATGGACTTTGCCCAGCCCTGAGACTAAAGTTTTCCTAGTAATACAAAGAGATAAATCGTATGATTGTAGTGTCCTTCTACGCACTAATCCATCTTTCAATGATGACTTGAGGGGATGGATAAAGGAGACCGATACTTCTATATTGTGCGGGATGATTTGTGGCACCCATTAATTAATGGCAATAAAGCAAGAAAACAAGATGGAGTACTTCCTTTACTTGAAGATTTTTTTGTCACGGATGTGGTGAGTCATCCTTCAAAGTAGTAATTGAAGATTATTCCAAATAAATATCATTACCCACCTTTTCTTTTGTTGAATGTATTACATCATATCACTCATATTTGATAATTTCTTGAATACTTTTGTATTTGCTTAGAATTTGAAAGGGTAACATCAAGAATGGGATTGGTTCTTCTTTATCTCTTATAGAAAGGCGGTTATAGTGTCAGTTATTACAAATAGTCTATGCATGTCGAATCAAATGATTAGCTAGTGAATAGATGAATTAGATATTTCTTTGGTGTAGTCATATTGGGTATGAACTCTGATAGCAACACACGTCCTATTATTGTTTACACAAGAAAGAAACGTGTGGTTTAGATTGTTTTAAATTGTTAGTCAGTAATTGTTTAGTAATTTCAGGTGGTTATTAATTTAAGGTTAGTGGCTATCAATTATTTTAAGAGCATTATGTTAGTGGGTCAGTTGTAAGTGTCAATTATGCTTTTATTTAAAAAGAGTCTTGTTGTATCAAGGAGCTAGTTATGATTTATGAATGAAAGTATTTCCTTGGTCTAGAATTGCATATTATGGTTTTAGAATTCTTCCTCTACTCTTTCCTTAATTTTTTTGTTATGATAACTCCCAATCTGATATCCAATCTAACATTTTGGTATCAGAGCACTAGAAATCCTGGAATTGTAGGGTAAAGTGGTTAACACACACCACTCTTCCTAGCAACCTGACTTACTGCATCAACAAAACCAAAACGTAGAAGCCACACAAAACTCAGTTCCCATCACTGAACCATTTTCAGGATCAATGCAACCTCTCACCAATTTTATGACACAACAGTTTGCTGTTGTATTTTCAAAACTAAACCAGATGGATACCGAAATTGGAGAGATGAGAAAACAAAAATCTCCCATGGTCAATAAGGGACAAACTAGCAATCAAAACAGGGCTTATTTCTAAGAAAATGATGATCTTGACCAGAAAGATACATGGTGGAATCCAAACATGCCTAAAAGATCTTACACGAAGGTGGAATTTCCAAAGTTTGAAGGAGGAGATCCTAGAGGCTAGGTGATGAAGGCTAAGAAGTACTTTTGTTATTATCAAACAACTGAGGATCTAAAGGTAGAAGTGGCATCCATGTACTTCGAAGGTGATGCTTTGGATGTTTTTACATGGGTATCTTCTACTCAGACCATTAGATTTTGGGAGGAATTGATTCAAATCTTTCAAGAAAATTTCTGTCCAGCAGAGTTTCAAAATCCAAATATTTATCTTTGTGCCATTAACAGACTGATCCAGTGGAAGAATACGTGAAAGAATTCATTAGGCGTCGTCACGTATGCAAGGTTGGCCGAAACATTGTCTATTAGCAATTTTCATCAATGGGTTAAAGGAAAAATTGAAATCAGATGTGAAAATCCAAAAGCCATGCACCATATACAAAGCCGCAAATCTTGCTCTGGAATTTGAAGCAAAAGCAACGTACCAGAAATCGCAACGGCCCATACAGCGATATGCGTTCAATCGGAATCAAGAGGGTGGGAATAACTGGCATGACAATCACTGACAAATGCGACAAAACTAGAGCTCTCCTCAAAATCCATACCCAACCACATCGTCACCGTATAAACTGCTGGCCATTTTGGGATCTCTTAATATTTCGATAAGCATGGTTTCAACCCACCCAACGGAATCGGAATGACAGATGAGGAGAGAAAAGGGACTTTGCTACCGATGCGGAGAAAAATTTTCCCCTGGTCATCGATGTAAACAAGCTTCATTAAAAATCATGGAGATTGTTAGGATCAAGAGCTTACCACTAAGCCAAAAGCTATAGCTGTTAGTCAAGGTGTAACTATATTTCCTTAACCCACAGTAAAGCAGACGCCCATGCGCCAGGTTCGGCTATGACTTGACCCCTCGGACCTCCGCCATGGGACAATTGACGACACACCTTGGCCAACAATCTCTCCTTCAGCAATTGTCCTGCTGAGAATCGAACCCATGACCTTAGCTCTGAAACCAATTGTTAGGATCAAGCGCTTACTACTAGGCCAAAAGCTATAGCTGTTAGTCAGGGTGCAACTCTATTTCCTTAATCCACAGTAGAGCAGACGTCCAT
Source organism: Vachellia pachyceras (assembly GCA_025593235.1). NCBI lineage: Eukaryota > Viridiplantae > Streptophyta > Magnoliopsida > Fabales > Fabaceae > Vachellia > Vachellia pachyceras. Next base: position 29,152 of record JANTPZ010000312.1, on the reverse strand, counting down.
GCGCCATGGTTCAACTATGACTTGGCCTCTAGGGCCTCCGCCATGGGACAATTGATGCCACACATTGGCCAATAGAGATCACCGATGAACTCAAATACAACCTGACCGAAAGTGAGGAAGCAGAGTTACCGGAACTACAAATGACCGAGATATCCTTACATGCAATTCTAGGTAACCCATTGGTGTCTACGATGAAAGTACAGGGAACATTGGAGATGATGGAGAAGAGGCCGATTCTAATTTTAATTGATAGTGGATTCACACATAACTTTATTTCCAAATCTTTAGTGGCTAAGCTCGGTACTAAAAAGGAGCGACTTCCTCCTCTTTTGGAGTTCGAGTGGGAGATAGGTCAATGGTAGCTTGCGCTGCGATTTGTAAGAGTGTGGAAATTAAAATTCAAAGTCCAACCATTAAAGAAGAATTTTTCCGATTACCCTGGGTAGTGTGGACATGGTCTTGGGAATTAAATGGTTAACTTCTCTAAATACAATGGAAGCAAATTGGCAAAAGATGTTTATGATCTTTGGGTTGATGGAAAGAAATACAAGCTTCAAGGTATACAACAAGCAGCATCAACAGCATCTCTGTGTAATCTTTCTTGTAATAGAATTATCAATGAATTTGAGACCTTGCAAGACTTATTGCTATCACATTATGCTGTGTTTCAAGAACCAACATCCTTATCACCTTTCCGTGACAATTTCCACTCCATACCATTGCAACCAGGTGCAGCTCCTCCTAACATTCGTCCATACAGATATCCTCATTCTCAAAAAGATGAAATAGAGAAGCAAGTTGTTGATTTGTTGAGTAAGGGGTTTATTCATCCAAGCAACAGCCCATTCGCCAGCCAGTATTATTGGTTCCAAAAAAGGATTCAACTTGGCGTTTATGTGTTGATTATAGCGAGCTGAATCGTATCACAATACCGGACAAATATCCTATACCCACCATTGATGAATTGATAGATGAACCACATGGTGTTCGCTATTTCTCAAAAATTGATCTTCATTCAGGTTATCATCATATTCCAATTGCCACAAATGATGTGCACAAGACAGCTTTTCACACCCATTCAGGTCATTACGAATTTATTATCATGCCATTTGGCCTTACTAATGCCCCATCAACTTTCCAAGTTACCATGAATGATCTCTTCCGACCTTGCTTATGGAAGTTCACTCTTGTCTTATTTGATAATTTATTGTTTTACAGCAAATCCTTCCAAGACCATTTGGCTCATCTGGATATCATACTATATTCTTTACAGCAAAATGAGTTCTATGCTAACTCAAAGAAGTGTCAATTCTTGCAGTCAGACATTGCATTTTTAGGCCATATTATTTCTGTAGATGGTTTTTGTTAACCTAGACAAAGTTGGTATTAATAGATGGCCACTTCCTAAGAATGTTTCAGAGCTATGAGGCTTTTTAGGTCTCACATGTTATTATTGGCGCTTTGTTCGATCTTATGGTCAAATTGATAAGCCTCTAACTAATATGACCAAAAAGGGTGGATTCCAATGGACTCAAACTTCCCTATCAGCTTTCAACAAACTTCAAAAATCCTTAGTAAGTGTACCTATTCTTCAATGACCAGATTTTTTCCAAGACTTTTGTGGTTGAATGTGATGCTTCTTCTTCTAGGATTGGCGTCGTTTTACAACAAGAAGGACATCCTATAGCATTTTTCAGCAAAGGATTGTCTCCCTCAAAAAGCAAAGATTATGTTTACAACAGAGAATTATTTGCCTTGGTATCTTCTTTGGAAAAATGGCGACATTGCTTATTGGGAAGGAAATTTGAGGTTCATACCGACCACTATAGCCTCAAATATTTATTGGACCAGCGAGTATCTACTCTGGAATGGCAATGTCTCATTATGAAATTGCTTCCATTTGATTTTTTTCATCATCTACAAGTCTAGTTCTTCAACTCATGTTGCTGATGCTCTCTCCCGAATCTCCCATTCTGTTGATTTCATCTCTTTGGCTATCCCTCACGCCATAATCTTCGATGATCTTCCTTCCAAATTGCAGCAAGATCCTTACACAACTGAGCTACTATCATCCTTACAAGCATATCCACTTGCAGTACTACCCTTCATCTTGAATTCTGGTCATTTATATTATAACGATCATTTGGTCCTCCCGGCTAAATCTGACCTCACTACCTCTTTGATTGCTGAAGCTCATTCTATAGCCATTGGTGGTCATGGTGGAGTTCTCAAGACCTTAAAACGATTACAATAGCATTTCTTTTGGAAGGATATGAAAGCTGAAGTGCAATCATATGTTCAAAGGTGTGAAGCTTGTAAATGTTGTAAGTATCTCCTTAATCTTCAGTTGGTCTCTTACAACCACTTCCTATTCCAACTACAGTTTGGGAAGACATTTCTTTAGATTTTATCACGAGTCTTCCCAAGTCAAATGGGTTTGAAGCCATCTTAGTTATAGTTGATAGATTCAGTAAGGCAGCTCACTTTATTGGCATGCATAAATCCTTTACAGAAAAATCAGTTGCTCTCTTGTTTTGCAAAGAATTTGTTTGCCTTCATAGGTTCCCAAAATCAATTGTATCGGATAGAGATCCTATTTTCCTCAATGCTTTTTGGCAAGAGATTTTCCTTTTGAGTGGCACCAAGCTAAAGATGAGCACTTCTTATCATCCTCAAACAGATGGTCAAACTGAAGTCGTCAATCGTTGTTTGGAGACATATCTCACGTGTTTCTGTTTTGATCATCCCAAACAATGGTTTTCCTTTTTACAATGGGCTGAATTCTCTTACAACATCGGGTACCATACTTCTTCTGGTTTTTCTCCTTTCCGTGTTGTGTATGGCAAGGAACCTCCTTCTCTTTTGCCATTTACAAAAGGTAACACAAGAGTCAATGATTTAGAAGATTTCTTTGAAGAATGTGATGCTGTACTGTCGAATCTCAAGGAACATTTAGCTGCAGCCTAATCACAAATGAAACAGCAAGCAGATATGTCTCGCCGTGAAGTTGAGTTCACCCCCGGAGATATGGTCTTCTTAAAACTTCAGCCATTTCGACAACGATCATTAGCCAACCGTCGCTTCCAAAAACTATCTGCTCGTTATTTTGGCCCCTATCCCATTCTCCGCAAGATTGGTCCTGTGGCATACGAGCTTAAGCTCCCAGATGATGCTGGTGTTCACCCCATGATGGAACTATCAGTCAAAGAATGGTAACTACTCCTCTGGTTTTGAGAGGCCAGAGTCTCTCCCTCATGATACTTCTTCCTCTCCTTTTTCTCTATGCACGCAGCCCTAGATAACGGAACCTGATTCCGCTGTTAGGACCCTATTGGGCTGATTTTCCTCTGTAAGGCACATTCTTCTCTGTTGTCTATCCTTCCCAGGCCCCCTTCTCGCATAGACTTGCGTTCCCTTCAGGTCAGGCCCATCATTCGCCACCTCTACAAGACGCACCTTGTCCTCAAGGTGAAAGTCTGGAAACTGGTCCTGGATAGCTGTCATCTCTTCCCAGGTACTGTCACAATCTGGTAAGCCACTCCATTTAATTAAAACCTGGTGGGTACCATCAGTCATTGCTCTCACCTTAAGAACCTCTTGAGGCTTGACTTGGAGTTCATATTCCTCATATAAGAAGGGAGGCAGAGGGTGAATGGAGTCAGTCGGTAAAACCGATTTTTTAAGCTGGGAAACATGAAAAACAGGATGGATTCTGGCTGTTTCAGGTAACTTAAGCTGGTAGGCAACCTTTCCAATTTTTTTAACAATCTCACAGGGTCCATAATACCTGGGTGCCAACTTTTCGTTCTGTTTCTTGGCTAGTGTGCGCAGCTTGTAGGGGTGTATCCTCAAGTAAACCTTGTCACCCACCCCAAATTCGATGTCCCTCCGTTTCTTATTAGCTTGTTCCTGCATCCTTGACTGGGCCAACTCTAAGTGTGACTTGAGGAGGTGCAGTATCTCGTTCCTTTCCAGTAATTGCTGGTTCACTTCCTCGACCGCAAATAAGTCATTCTGCCATTTGAATACCGTAGGTGGATCTCGGCCATATAAGGCCTTGAACGAGGTGGTGTTGATGGACCTGTTGTAGGAAGTATTGAACCAGAACTCAGCCCAAGGAAGCATCTTAACCCATTTCTTTGGACGTTCACTAGCAAAACAACGTAAGTAGGTCTCGAGGCTCCGATTTACCACCTCCGTCTGGCCGTCGGTTTAGGGATGGAAGCCAGAACTGTATTTTAAGGTTGTCCCGGACTGGTGAAACAGCTCCCGCCAGAATTGGCTTATGAACACCCGATCTCTATCAGAGACAATAGACTTGGGAAACCCATGGAGTTTAATTATTTCTCTAGTGAAAATTTCCGCCACCTCCTTAGCTGAAAATGGGTGGGAAAGAGGAACAAAATGAGCATGCTTAGTAAGGCGATCGACTACCACCATCACTGTGTCATACCTATTCGATTTGGGTAGGCCCACTATGAAATCCATGCTAATGTCCTCCCATACCTGTGAAGGAATTGGAAGTGGCTGTAACAAACCAGCTGGACTTAAGGCCTCGTATTTATGCCGTTAACAAATGTCACATTTGGAGACATGTTCCTGCACATCCCTCTTCATTCCTTCCCAGTAGACAACCTCTTGCATCCTTTTATAGGTGCGTAGGTATCCCGAATGCCCTCCCATAGGGGAGTTATGGAACTCAGCGATTAATGCTCCAATTTTTGTGGAAGTCCTCGGTAATACCAGTTTGCCCTGGTATAGCAGACACCCATTTCTCAACGAATAGCATGCTGGTACCTCCTTGCCCAGCAGAATTTGTTGCCTTAGGTCGCTCAGTTTCTCATCTTGAGATATCTCAGCCTCAAAGTCTTCCACCCCATTATATTGCCACACGAATACAGCATTTAACACCATTTCAGAAGTGTCCCATCGTGACAGCGCATCAGCAGCTCTGTTCTGTTTTCCAGGTTTGTACTGGATGTTAAATTTATACCCAATGAGCTTGGAGACCCATCCCTTCTGGTCCAGTGCAATAATACGCTGTTCTAACAAGTGTTTGAGGGCCTTTTGGTCTGTTCGAATGGTGAAAGGTTCAGCTGCCAGATAGTGTTGCCATTGCTTAATCGCTAGGACAATCGCAATCAGTTCCTTCTCGTAAACCGAACCCATCCTTTCACGGTCGAAGAGTTTTTGACTGAAATATGCTATGGGCTTTCCCTGTTGCATCAACACGGCACCCACTCCTACCCCACACGCATCTGCCTCAATTTCGAAAGGCAGTTGAAAATTGGGCATGGCCAATACTGGTGCTGTAACCATAGCTGTTTTGAGCTTTTCAAAAGCCTCTTGTGCTTTCCCACTCCAATGAAAAGCGTTTTTCTTCAATAATTCTGTCAAAGGAGCTGCTAGCTTCCCATAGTCCTTAATGAATCTGCGGTAATACCCTGTGAGGCCCAAGAATCCTATTAAGCCTTTGATATCTTTTGGTTGGGGCCATGTAACCATTGCTTCAATTTTGGCGGGATCCACCTGTACCCCTTGGGCAGATATGATATGACCCAAGTACTCCAGTTTTCGTTGACCAAAGTGGCACTTCTTGAGGTTGATTACTAGCTCATGTTGCTGTAGAATCTCTAGTACTTGCTGTAAATGCTACATATGAGAGGTTTCGTCCCTGCTGTAAACCAGGATGTCGTCAAAAAAAACCAGCACAAATTTTCTCAAATAGTCTTTGAAAATGTCATTCATCAAGGATTAGAATGTAGAAGGGGCGTTAGTTAATCCAAAAGGCATGACTAAAAATTCGTAGTGCCCATCGTGCGTTCTGAAAGCAGTCTTGTGCTCATCCCCAGGTTTAATCCTAATCTGGTGATATCCAGATTTTAGGTCTAGTTTCGAAAAAATCGTTGCTCCCCCCAATTCATCAAGCAATTCATCAATGGCAGGGATAGGGTATTTATCTGGGATGGTGATCTTATTGAGTGCTCGGTAATCGACACAGAATCTCCAGCTCCTGTCTTTCTTCTTAACCAAGAGCACAGGGCTAGAGTATGCGCTGGAACTTGGCCGTATGATACCCACTTGAATCATCTCTTTTACCAGCCGATCAATCTCTGTCTTGTGCCGATAAGCATAACGGTAGGGCCTGATGTTTGGCGGTGGTGCTCCTACCACAGTCAAAATAGCATGATCACAGGTCCTAAGGGGTGGGAGACCCTTTCTAGGCTCAACTACTCCCTTAAACTGCTCCAATAATTGCGGTACCCCAGGAAGACCCCAGTCAGGTTGTATAATTCTATCTGCTGGTTGGGCGTCGGCAGAGTGGATTTCCAGTAATTATCCCTCTCCTTTTCCTTTCACAGCCCGCCGGATGGCCTTGAGCGTTACATGCGCTTGCGTTAACGTTGGGTCCCCCTTGATGCATACCCAAGCTTCCGCCACCTTGACCTTCATATAGAACTGTCCCCAATTTACACGGGTTTCTCCCAGCATTTCCAGCCAAGCATTCCCAACACTAAGTCGACGTTGGATAGCTGAAAAGGGTAGAAGCTTTGCCGTATAGTCAGCCTCTGCACACTCAATTCCACGCCCTTGCAAACCCCCTGTGTCCATACTTGGCGCCCATCCCCCACGGTCACAAAATAACGTCGGGTAGGGGTCACAGTTATTCCCATTCTCACAACCATATTCTCTGCAATGAAGTTGTGGGTAGCCCCCACTGTCTATGAGAATTATCATCGGCACACCGCGCAGTTCCCCCTTAACCTTCATGGTCCGATGGCCCGAAAAACCACGTATGGTTGCTTGGGACAGTTCCATGAAAGCTGCTAGCTTCTCCTCGTTGCCTCCATCCTCAAGTGCCCTGAAATCCTCTTCATCTACCTCAGCGTCTTCCTTAGTTTCCTCAACCATTATCAACCTCAACGACTTACCCCTACACTTATGGTTAGGGCTGTACTTCTCGTCACACTTGAAGCACAATCCAAGCTCTCGTCTCCTGTTGATTTCAGCCTCAGAGAACCTCCGTGATCCCCTCGTACTACTGCTACCTTCTGACGGCGACGTTGTCTTGGAATGGGTGGCCCTATTATCGACTCTCTTCGACCCGTCCGAGGACCTGCTCTCCATGTTTTCCCGTACCATAGAGCTGGAGGGAAACTTCAGGTTCTCAGGTAACCCCGAAAACTTGGGCTGCAAAGGTTTTGGCGCTGGCCCCCAGACGATAGCCTCGGTCCTTCTTCTCCTCCATCTTCTGGAGCGTCAAGTTGCATCCCTCCACCTGGTAGGCCTGGTCCATGAGCTCCTTGAGTGATCGAGGCTTCATGAGGCGCACATCGGCCTTCACCTCCCCCTTGAGCCCATTCAGGAACATGCCTTTGAGCTATTCCTCAGGTACGTCTGGCAAGGTCGCCGAGAGCATTTCGAACTGCTCCCTGAATTCCAACACTGTCGCTGTTTGCCTGAGCCCGGCAATGCGCTCATAGTTGTCGCCTTCCTCATGGTAGTGAAATCTCTCCACCACCGCCCGTTTAAACGTCAGCCAATCCTTAATGGGTGCCCTGATTTCAGTCCATTGGTACCAGCTGACTGCTCGACCTTCTAGCCCCACCACGGCTGCGTCGAGTTTTTCTGTGTCCGCCACGCCATTTACGGTGAAGTATCTCTCCATACGACAAGTCCATCCCAATGGATCATCTCCATCGAACAGAGGCATTTCCAGTTTTCTGTGTTTCGGGCCCACCCCCTCTGTTCCTCCGCCGGTTCCTGTCTCTGTTTCCTGACCCCGCGCCTCCCCTCCATGGCGAGGAGATTGTGGTTGGTTCTGCAGTAGAGCCAACATGGTAGCACTATGTTCTTGCAACTGTGTTAGGATGCGTTGCATGGCTGCACGCTCCTCTCTAGCTTCTTCGCTTGCTCGTTGTAACTCAGCACTCGTCCTCTGCAACTCACCCACCGTCCGTTCCAATACATCAACTCTGCCCTCCATGCGAGTATTCACTATGCCCCAAGGAAAGACGGCTCTGATACCAAAATGATGGAACCCTCAGTCAAAGAATGGTAACTACTCCTCTGGCTTTTGAGAGGCCAGAGCTCTCTCCCTCGTGATACTTCTTCCTCTCCTTTTTCTCTATGCACGCAGCCCTAGATAACGAAACCTGATTCCGCTGTTAGGACCTTATTGGGCTGATTTTCCTTTGTAAGGCCCATTCTTATCTGCTGTCTATCCTTCCCGGGCCCCCTTCTCGCATAGACCTGCGTTCCCTTCAGGTCAGGCCCATCACCCCATATTCCATGTTTCTCTCCTCAAGGCTGCTCACGGTTATTCCAATCAGGAACCTCTTGCTCCTCTTCCCATATCAGCTGACTGGGAATTACCTCTAGAACTAGAAGAAATCAAGGATTCTAGAGTCACTTCCATTGATGGCATCCCAACAGTTGAACTGCTGATCCAATGGAAAAACTGCACACCTGAAGAAGCCAGCTGGGAATCTTATGACTCAATTGCTGCTCAATTCCCTTCCTTTTGCCTTGAGGACAAGGCTCATTTCCAAGGGGGGAGTAACGATAGCAACACACGTCCTATTAATGTGTACACAAGAAAGAAACGTGTGGTTTAGATTGTTTTACATTGTTAGTCAATTATTGTTTAGTAATTTCAGGTGGTTATTAATTTAAGGTTAGTGGCTGTCAGTTATTTTAGGAGCATTGTGTCAGTGGATCAGTTGTAAGTGTCAATTATGCTTTTATTTAAAAAGAGTCTTGCTGTATCAAGGAGTCAGTTATGGTTTATGAATGAAAGGATTTCCTTGGTCTAGAATTGCAGATTCTGGTTCTAGAATTCTTCCTCTGCTCCTTCCTTAATTTTTCTGTTATGATAACTCCCAATCTGATATCCAGATCTAACAAACTCTCAGTATCTTGCTGGTTTGTTCAAGTTCCCAATCTGTTTGGGCAATTACTTGATGTACAAATAATTCTAGCCTTGTAAGTTCTTAATTTTGGGGAATTCCAAGATCAAACCCTCTTTTGTCAAATCCAGGATCAACTGCTCAGCCAATACAATTTGTAGGTCACATGCGGAGGCAGTCAGAATACAGCTGCCGTTGGTAGGTATTTGTATGGTTATGGCATAAAATTTTACCAAATCTTTAGAATTACATGAACTTTAAATTTTGAATGGACCAAACACTACAAGGATAATTCGAAATCATGATTGGCATGTCTTGCAGCTGCTCTATGTGCCGAGAGAGGAATCAAATCACATTTTCTTCTACGAGGAGAGCAACATGAAATCTTGACCGGCTATAACTTGATGTCCACAATATATGGAAATGTGACACATGTTCCAAGATCTATCTATGCCAACCATTAAGAGATGCTAAAGAACCATGCCAAGTTGGTAGCTAGTAACATTGATTCTGTAGCATGGTTAGATGACATCATTGAAGCTTCAACAGCCAGCTTGTCTACTTCTCCAACTTTAGCAGGAATGAATGCTAGCAGAAATTATAGAAACCATCCAAGAAAGATTTGATAATTAATGAAGGTGCAGCTGATTCTGTAGCTCTACTAGGTAATGATGAGAGCTGATTTTGTCAATAAAACATTTTCTCCTCATGTGGGTATGCATATTTTCAGACCATTTTCTTTTTCATTAGGTAAAGAAATAGAGAGACTGCATTAAGTGAAATTCAAGTTTATATGCCTTGATGAGAGAAGTTTCTTTGCTTTTTTTAATATTATTCAATTGAGCTTTCTGTAGTATATAGGGTAAATCAATATTCCTTCCCCTAAGAGATGCCTACATTACTCAATGTTCTCCCCTATTTTGGTCAAATGCATATTTAACTAGAGGGAAGCCTGGTGTAAATGCATGGGGGTCCTGAAAAACATTGGGACATTGTAAAAATAGCAAAAGAACAGGTAAAAAAAAGTGGGTCCCATGAACGGGTTAGAAGTTGTCTTAGAACACAACATTTATATTATTTACAGAAGTGATAAGTATAAGAGTGTTTACTGTTTTTGTCAAAATAAGTGCGACTATGGCTTAGTTTTTATTGAAGAAAAGGTCAATGCGGTGCACTTTTTAATTTCAAAAGAGGGAAACGTACTTTTTTAAGAGCATCTCATAGAGTAATGTACCCTAATAAATATGAATTGTTATTGGAGAAAGTCAAATAGATTTAAATGTATACATTCACATGGTTCGGTTGTTGATCAAACTTTTCAACAATCAATGCCTATTGATGAGTATAATATTGTGGGGAATTGTATGTGACCTTGTTAAACAATTCACATTTCTATAGAATTACCTGATGAAGTGCATTTCTATTATTATATATCTTATACCGTATGGAATTCATGTTTTTGAGGTGTTGCTGCTGCCAAGGTTTGATAAAATTTGATGGTTGTTGCAATAACTTATTCTTTCCTTGAGCAGGTGTTATTCGCTTGGTGCAATACTTGTCAGAGAATCATTTATTTGGAAGAAGGGCCTTGAGATTTGTTGTAGATGCTGGTACTGGGACAACAGCTACTGGTTTAGGACTTGCTGCCCTATGTTTGGGGTGTGTTTTGGTTTGTATAGCGTGCCATTTTATTTGAGGAATTTTTTTTTGAACTATATGACAATATTGATTCATTGTAATATCTTTTTTTGCTTCCGTGCAGACTCCCATGGGAGGTCTATGCAGTCATGCTGGCTGACACAATTGATGCATACCGAGAAAAGGAAGACCGATTAATCTCTGAATTTAAGAAGCATTTTAATGTTCAGTTTATTGACCACAGTGTGAACAAAGAGGATGCCAGAATCGTGCATTGGGTGGAACGATCCCGTCTAAGAAAGCAAGTGCGATAGACTTATATGCAATTATCTTAATTTTGGTGGTTTTTGTCAAGCATTCTGCCAAGTACTATCTTAATATGCTCTTCTATCCAAACTATTTAGCAAAGGCATCTCAAATAGAAGATTTTCCATAAAGACAACACTGATGATGGCGTTTCAAAGGATCATTCTGTATAGCATGCATCAATATTCAGTTATATCCTTGCATCTATATTAACCCAAAAAAATATCGTTGTATCAATACTCCTCAGTTACTTTTACATGAGAATGCTACACATTAAATTGCAGATTATGCAATTCAGTTAGTGAAATGGTAAATATGCTGTCATTAACAGAAAAATCTACCATCAAACCGTTACCTTGAGCAGCAATTGTCGTTGTCTGTAATTTTTTACCGGGAGCTATGGGTCAAAATCAATATCGACAAAATTGAAATTGTTGAAAATCAGGAAAAAGAGTTACCAAGAAGTTAATATCCCCTCAAGTGATGTAGTTATATATTCGGAAAGAGCAGTAGTACCCAATAATGTGATTATTTACTCAGTTAATATCCATTCCAAAGATTTGGTTTTTGATTGAGCTAAATGGTGCCGTATATAATTCATGTAGCCGACCTCACCTGGTGGAATAAGGTTTTGTTGTTGTACTACATTAGCTTCTCTTTTCTCTTCACTATTCATTTATTTTTTAATCTATCTGGTGCCTGATAAATTTATAGGAAAGTCGCACTTTTTACAAGTTGAGTAGTCAGACTTGTTAAATGGGCTCACATAGGCCATACTATTTAGTGTGTTGTGTATATTGAATTATTAGAAAGCAAAGGCTGAAAGAAACGTAGTTATCTACTTATCTTGAATGAATGTTCTATATCTATTCAAGTCAGAAAGGATTCCTATATGTAGGCTTATATCATAAGGGTTACAATGGTATCCACAGAGCTTAAGAGAATGTACTACAATGTCCTTAGAGGTTATTTATTTACAATAGACCCAAACTAAAAGTGTGAGGAAAAGGTTAGTAATTCCATTAAACAATTAATTTTATGACAAGAGGGTGTAGAATCTGGGGCCAAGAACAGTTCCCACTTAAACTGATATGTAATTGTAAATAATAAAAATAAATCATATGGGAACTAAGTCCGTAAGCCATATGGTAGTTCAGTTAGTTAAGTTCATTAGTCAGTCACCAGTATCCGTTACCCCAGCTAGTCGTTAATTATATAAAGCAGCAACCATCAAATGTCTTTCCTATGCTTGAATCTGAATAATAGTGTGTGCATTTCAGTCTCTCTCTTTGTTCTGTTCTCTCTTCTCCTACCTCTTCTCTCTTTCTTCACCTTTCTTGCGATACCAGACCTAACATCAACACTGGTTGTCGAATGTAGACTATATATTCACATCAAATTTGGTCTCTATTACACTTTCTATTTTTTGGTAAGTTTGTAACAATTTACTGTTTATTATGTACGGATACTTGCAATTTCTAGATTTGGGAAAGTTTTGGAAGGGGTAATGCAAACATGCCAGCAAGTTGCACAACAAACTGGGACTCTGGTGGATCCTGTGTACACTCTGGCTGCTTTGGAAATGGCTACGCTTCTTTGCAAGGAAGAAACTAAAGGAGGATCAGAGGTGGTGATGCTTCACACTGGAGGCACTTCGGGCATGTTTGGGTTAGCTCAGAGGTACAAAAGTTACTTTGGCACTGATACGTCCCCTAAACCATGCGTTACATATCATAGGGGTGGTTGAATTAATCTTCGCAGTTCCAGATCAGAGAGCATACCAGGCACCCTCAACAAAGGAATCAACCTTTATTAACAGATGACCCATGTTACGTTGGAGACCTAATGAAGCTTTGATGTTTCTCTCCCCCATGTATTATTTGTTTTTTACTGCTACCACAATGTAATATCGGATGGTTAAATTTATCATTTATGCATGATGTATTTTAATTGAAAGTCTGACATTAGAAATATTAAAAAAAATCTTTCTCTTAACCTTTTAATTAAAGGGTGTTTCCTTGAAGCTGACAAGAACAAAATCCAGAAGGATATGCCAGCAACTAGTCAACTATAGAATAGATCCTATGTAAGTTGCATTGTTTATTATCTACGAAGATATGCTAGTAAATTGATTGATTATAACTAGAACAGGCCTTATCATCACTTATGAACAATGGAGAATGAATGAAATTTAGGTTTCAAAAAATTAAATAAATGACAGTTGATTATGAAAAATTAGTTGCAAATATCAAGTCACGCAACTGCGATCTAAGAGTTACATTTGAAATTTAAATGCTTTTATTGTAATTGAAAATCCTAAATTTGATCTTGTTCGAATTGATATTTACAAGTCTCTTTCCAAGTGAATTGGGTTTTAATGACTTACCGATATCTGGGCATGTCTCTAAGCTCTACAAGTGTATCGCCCATCAACGAGATTTTCGTATCTGCAATAAGATTAAAATTTAACCTCATGGATTATGGGTCAACACCTTACTAGGTAAACCAACTTTTATTGGAGGTGAAATGACATTTTTATTCTAAAACTATTTTCACAGGCCTCCTAATGCTCTCAGGAGACTAGTCTAAAAGGAAAACTATCCTTTCACCCTTTCCAAAATACATGGGAGAATTACCCAGAGGCCTAAATAAGGGAATATGTTACAAAATAGTCTCAAGAGGTTGCTAATAGTGGCTGTTTCACTTGTAAATGGCACTTCTCAACTTGTCATTAACAACATTTTATAACCATTTTGTAACACAATCCCTTACTTGGAACCTCTGGATAATTCTCGCTAGATACATTGACATTGGTGATTCAATAAATGAAACAATACACTATTTTGTCCCAGAAATTGTATCAAAACAGGAGATTGACCATAGTCCATAGAAGAATGCATCGGTCAGCTTAAAATACTCAAACACTGGGGAAGCGTTGGTAAGTCAGTCAAGAATCAAGATTAACAAGGTATTCACGTGAGATTTGACACTATCTCTGTAGTTTCTGTAAATTTTTTCAAGTACAGTTGCATGTTGGATACTAATTGCGGTCGTCTCCCCCAATGAAAATTCCAAAACTGATTTATCAGGTCGAAATGATTAACCCATTCCACTTAAACTGATTCATTCTATATATGTTACTGATCCAATAATGTTTTCCCACTTCAACATTGTTCGTAATTATTCCATTGGAAGACTGTAACTAGCAGTCAAGCACTCTGTTCGATCATTATTAGTAATCCATCCTTCCTACTGACAGAAAGAATGTAACTACGTTATTTAAAACGAGTTTAATTACATATTAAAGTGCTCTATTTCCTTTTTTAACCATGTTAATTCATTCGGGGCCCGCATGTAACCTTTAATATAAATAGAGTTTGACTGCAATTAATTTCATGTGTACTTCATCCATTCAATACAGCAAAAGGATGAACTTTATTCGGCTGAGCCATAACCCACGTGAGAAAGCAAAAAAAAAAAAAAATATGATGTAAATTGAGATAAAACATATTTTATTATTTATTAGAAAAGTAATTTTTAATGTTAATTCAAATATATTAATTACATAACTCGAAATAAAATTTCCCTCACATAACTATAATTGCAACCTATTTTTTGTAACCAACCGAACCAGATCTAAGACCTGTTTGGCTAAAGCAGCCTATTTTTTGTTCTCTGCCGACCATAGAAGAAGTTTTTGAAGAGAGGCAACTTAGATATTGGGCCTATTTGGAAACGATTTTGATGACCCAAATGCTTAGTAAATAGTAGCAGAAGCCCGATTACATCACTATTCATTTTTTGTCCATGTTTGGTACCGCTTTATGCGTTAAGAAGCTTTTCTCCATAAGTGACTTATAGAAATAAGCTGGAATGAGCAACTTCTGGGTGGAGGATCCAGCTTCTAACCATATGCATAATTTTAATTTAATTTTCATGGTTCATATTTTTAATTTTAGTTTGAAAAAAGTTACTTATCCCACCATGTTCACAAATACATTCACTTTTATAAATAAGTCACTTCATTCACCGGTTTCCCAAACATAAATAATTTTTACAATCTAACTTATTTCCAATCACACTTCTCCATAAGTCAAATTGCAAATAAGTTACTTATCTTACCGTATTTCCAAACGGGCCCATTATAATAAGATATTTTAAATGATATGAAATAACAACAAACCACGGCTATTTCAAGTGCCAGTGGTAATCTGGAGATCAATATCATTTTTTAAATGTAAAACTGGATTCCATTACTTAACATACAACATTACAATTCAATCAAGGGGGCATAATCACCCCATCAACCACCAACTGTTGTAAGGAAGACGGTGGATGCTCATAGATACAAAAAGTTTCCTACCGGGGCATGAGACATTTTGTCTAACCCGTCAACTAATATATTGCTATCTCTCAGGACTGGGTGAAGAACAATGTTCCAATTCCTGGCTATCATCATCCGTGCTTCATCCACAATATCCTTAAAAGGGTGCCTAGTATCACAACCCTAAATCACTAGATTCACAGCCTTAATACAGTCCGTAACAACTCTGACATTTCTGTAGCCTCGTATCCAGCATAGCTATAATCCATGAATAATGGCTATAAGCTCTTATATGGCTGGGGGAACCATAGAGAGTTTACAGATGTTTCCACATATCCATCAGTTGTCTCCTTCATGTAGATCCCCGCCACATCCGCTACGACCCGAGCTAAGAACAGATCCATCAACCTCCAGAATACAAAAACCCACCATGCATATGATGTCGTCTTACTGCTCCCTAGGTGGTCCTATATAAAAATTACTATTCACCAAGATAGATTGATCCCCACATGCCCTAAAAAAGGTGGATTGAGCACTAATGGGGTCAATACACTTATCCTCACCAAACACTTTTTGCATCTGTCAACCCAAATATCCTAACACATATATCCATACAAGGTAACCCCATCGTATTTTTGAGCAAAATTCCAACCTGCCTGCACTTGCATAATCCACTTTAACCAATCCACTCCTTGCAAGGTGAAAAAATCCTCACAGAAGGAGGGTTAACCAAAGTTAGCCACCGTTCCTGAGTATTAGTGCAGTCTCGAATCATATGCATGGGGTTTCTTCCTGGTTGCATCCAAAGGGGCATGATGTTTTTCTGTCAGGCCCCTCCTGACACATAGTTCCGCTGTGTGCATTCTCCTATAAGCAAAAATCCACATAAAAGATTTGATCTTCTCCAGTACTGGCCATCTCCATAGCTTCTTCCAGAACGGGTCCCCCGGCTGGTGATTACCTATAGACAAAAAATTATAAGCAGTCTAATGGAAAAACAACCGTCAGATTTAGGTTTCCAAAAGTGTTTATCCTCTCCTCTCTCTTCACACGGTAGGTGTGCACTAGTAATCCACCCAACAATATGAGGTTGGAGGCACCTGTTTAGCTTCCCAATATCCCAATCCCCCAAAGGGGTAACAAACTTCGAAACTATAGTATTTCGGTCCACCAGTGCTTCCTGACCAAGAAACAGATCAATTAGAGGGGTCAAACCAAAAGGAAGCTCTCCCACCATTTTCCAACTTCACACTCCTAGACCCCGTTGAAACTTCTGCCATACAACACAAATCCCTTGCCATGTAAGAGAGGAGTTTCGCTTCTTCTTCACTCTCGGCATAAAGTTACACCTGCATTTGTATTTAGTTTTAAGAACACGAACCCAAAGGGCGTCATAATTTGTCAAGAGGTTCCAACAAAGCTTCATAATAAACGCTGCATTATGTCGCCTTAGGTCTTTGATCCCTATCCCTTCATTAACATTATCTCTATTAATTAGTTCACATGGCACCAAATGGAGTTTCTTGTTATCCACCGTGTCACCCCAAAGAAAGCCTCTACTCTGTTTTTCTAACTCCTTGACCAGCCCTTTAGGTAAAAGCATCATCTACATATAGTAAGGAGGAGGGCAGATAAAACTGCTTTAATAAGGGTAGTTCAACCTGCCATAGTGAGACACATTTTTTCCATCCCGCCAGACGAAGTTGAGTCTTTTCCACAAGTGGAGCAAAAGTGACATAGGAGGCCCTTTTGTGTAAGAGGGGGAATTCCTAGGTATTTACCTAGGTCGCCTGTCAGCCCAATACCCATCCGTTGACCGAGGCCATAGGCTTTGGAGAAAGGGACATCGCTAGAGAAACAAACCTTCGTCTTTGTTTTATTTATTTTCTGCCCTAACATAGCACAAAAAACCCTCTAAACCTCTCATCATTCCGTCCACTTTATCCTCCGAAGCTTCTCCAAATAAGATTGGGTCATCAACAAAGAAGAAGTGGGATACCCAAGGCCCACCCCTAGTGAGTTGGATTGACCGCCATAATCCTTCATCAATTGCATCCTGGATGACATGGGCAAGCCGTTCCATGCAGAGTGAAAATATAAGGGGATATGGGGTCTTATTGACAAATGCTTCTGGACGCAGTGAATTTGTCTGTAGTTTCCCCATTCCATAACACCTGGAAGGAGGGACTAGTTATGCATGTCATAATGGCACAATATAATTTCACATCCATACCCATAGAGAGAAAAGTGTCTTCAATGAAGGCCCATCCTAACCGGTTGTAAGCTTTCTCCAAGTCAAGCTTCACTGTCATTCATCCTATATTACCCTTCTTCATCCTCATATGGTAAATCACCTCCCAGGCAATGATTATATTGTCACTGCTTTGCCTACCCCGCAATGAAACTGCGTTGATGTTGCCCGACCACTTTACCAACCGTATATTTTAGCCTGTTACTGATAATATTGGTAATGACTAGATGCGGTTTAGGAATCCATTAGGGGAGTAATTTTATGCAAATTGAAGTAGTATGTGACAGAAATGTTATCTCAACTTGTATGTAACGTGATTTTAATATACTTTACAAACAACTACTATGGAATGATAATAAGAGAAACCTTCAACAGCGAAATAGTCATTGCTTCACTACTGTTGGAGGATTTTCAATCATTTCATATAATTAAAGTTGTTATTTCTTGCATTAAAGTGGTTATTGATCTGAAAGATCGAAGTTAATAATGACACTTAACTTCATAATGGTAGTAGCTGGCACTGGTGAAAGCTTTGCTGTCATTTTTATGATGAAAGTGCATAAACTAGTCATAAATATCTATCGATCGGTGGTGGAATTCTTTTCCCCCTTAAAACTGTGGCCGATATGATCATTTGCCAACAAAAAGTTCATGTCAGAAACATTCCTAGAAACTTGAGAATATTTAATGATTTAGACTTAGATCATGATCCTAATCTAGGATAGGCATATTTCGTAAGTCCTTTTGTGTTACTTTTTTTTATTAGCAAGAACAATAAATATGGATATAAATTAAATATATACATATCATACATAGAGAGACAGAAATAAAATAAAAGAAGATGAATATAATAGAGTCTATACAGTTTCAGATTTGTTTCAACTGGAAATGAAAATGCAGTAAAGGCATGAGTAGGATCTATTTGATGTGTCCCACTCGTGTCACTATCTTTCACTAACAAGTCATCTATTTAAAAAGGAGAGAGTTTTAATATTTATTTATTTTAAAAAACAATATGATATGCTTTTAATTAATGTAATGTTTTTACGTGACATATCATCTTGTTGCATATAATGATATGTTACAAAGCATTAACATTATTATAATAGTAAGCACATGAGACTATGGTTTGTTGGTTCTTGTATGTGCAATTATTGATACAGGGGGAATTATTAAATAATTGATATATTAATTAAAAGAGAAAAGAATGATTGGGTTTGGGTGAGTAGAAGAGTGAGAGGATGGCCTTAGGGGCAAACATTCCATGTAACAAGGTCCGCAGAGTAATCCATTGTGTTTCCATGCATGCATGCCTCTCTCTCTCTCTCTCTCTCTCTCTCTCTCTCTTCATACACTCACACACCTTCATTGGATCAAAATTCATGTATTTGATCCAAAATGTATCATTTTGAGCCCCTGTATATGAAAACAGTGGATAAATGGTTTTACAATTAACGAACTAAATATATGGAGGAAATTATCTCGATTTACAGAAAAACACTGTTGAACGTGCATTTGGGGAATCCAAATGCTCACCCAAACACACATGTTTATTATAAACTCTCTTTTAAAAAAGACTTTCGGATCTCAAATATCTCTCTCTTAGCTCATACACACACCTTCGTTGGATCAAAATTTAGGTATTTGAGCGAAATACATCACTTTGATTCTTATTATAAGTTCTCTTTTAAAAGAGACTTGGATCTCAAATGGATTCAATATTGCCCTTATTTAATTCTTGTTTAAAAAAGAGAGAGAGAAGTATGAGTGTGGGGAGAAAATGATTTGTAGAAATGGAGAGAGAAAGTTTTGATAAGGGTAAATTTTTAAAATATTTTATTGATTTACAACGTATTTAATGTCTTAACTATCGTTTTTTGGTAAGTGAGCATTAGTTTAAATGATCTTATGATAAGAACGAGGGTAGTATGTCATGTGTAATTAATTCATTCACATTCATAAAAACCGTTGAAAATATTAATTTTGTTCAAATTATTGTTTTCAATGTCATTCTTTATCCATATTAACTAAACTAAATTCTAAATTTATATTAATTTGTTACAAAATAATAGTCATTTTTTAATAACTAATTAGAAAATAAAAGAAAAATAATATTAATAGAGGAGAGAGAGGAAGGAATGTTTAATGACTTTATAATATAAAGCACATGAAGGTGGAGATGGGAAAAGGATGGTAAAATTAGCTAAAAAGACATAATGTCTCAAATTTTTTGGAAAAAACTTAAAAGTCACAAAAGCAATTTTGTTGTAGCATTAGGAAAGTATGTTCATACCGTCCAAAATAAAATTCATCTCACATTCGTACGTTGTAAAATGCAAATCATACTGAAAAACAATTTTCACGGTTAACGTAAATTCTAAATTTGATATTTTATATTTAAATATTTGAGTGGTATAAGGTGTTTTTACCTAATTTTCCTAAAAGGGATAATATTGAATATTGGGTGGAGACATATAGGGTGTAGCTCCTGCTGCCCCCATTCAAGCCATTTTTGTATTCCCATTGGGGAGCACTCCTTCCTTCTCACATATTCTTGTCCTCATCCTCTGCCAAAAGATTTGGTATTTCCATCCTTTTAAATAAATGTACCCCTCCCATGTAAATTACACTTCTGTAACTAAATAATTCATTTTGGTTTTATTTCGTTTATAATATTTATTAATTTTAAAAATTAATTCAATTAACTGACAAATAGATGTACAATTTACTGTTATATCAATATATTATATAGAGATTGAGTCTTGATTTATTTAATTTAAATTTTATATAAAAAAATTCTACAATTTTAGGATTAAGCAAATTCTCTTCATAAATTTTAATTCCTTTTTATCCATATTTTTTACAGGTCTCTTCTTTAATTGTAAGATTTTTCAATAGTTCACTCAATTTCTTTTAGTAGACTCCTTCTCATTCATCATTTAAAAATATTTTTTTTCCGACTTAAGAAAATATCTCTTACATATTTCTCTATAAATTGGATGGATGGAGTATACTATATTTTTTTAAAAATTTTAATTGGGGAAAGATATAAATGAATCTCCGCGCCTAGTATTTTAATTAATATCAAAATTTAAGATATCACACACCCTCCAATGGTTCTGTCTATAAATCATTTCCAACATGTTTCATCGAAATAAAAAAATAAATCTAATTTACTACACTTTAAAATTTAACAACTTTTTTACTTTAACCATGTTTATTTTTTTTGGTGAAGCACTTTAACCATGTTTAATATACATTATAATGCCATAAGAATAAAGTCTATACACAAATAAAATGACTTTGTTGTTATACAAGACTTAGAGTCTATGTGGATAATCGGTGGAGAAATAACTTTTTCCTAGAATGCATTTTGAAAAATGACTTTTGGATATATGTTAGATAATGTGATGTAATTTATATTTGGATAAACATTGAAGAAGTAATTTTTTTTGGTTAAAATGAGAACTTATCTTGATAGATATGGAGAAGTGACTTTTGATAGAAAATTACTTAAAATCATATGAATCTCATTAAATACTACATATCCATAGATATTATTTTATATATTATGATAAAATTAGGGAAAATAAAATAATAAAAATAAAAGATGGAATAAATGAAACTATATATAAATTAAATACCATTGAAAAGTAAAATTGCTTGAATTTTCTAATTACATATGGTCATGTATTTTATTTTTTTCATGTATGTTTATATTTAAATAATACTATTTTGAAAAAATATCATACATGAGTACATAACCACATGTAATTGAAAATTTTAACATAATAATTATAATACCCCTTCATTACCAAAAGTAGCTTTTAGATCAAAAAGTAGCTTTTTGGATGGCGGTAGAGAATAAAAAATATTGTGGGATAAAATGATAATTCATGGGAAATTTACAAGAGGAAAAAACAGAAATTTTTGTTTATATATAAGATTGGCATACCCCCTTCTGAATTGAACCATAAAATTGAGAAATTTCACAGGGTGATTGTAGCCTAAAAAAATTTGAAGAAGCGTGTGAAAAAAATATTAACAAAAATTACACTAAATCCCAAAGAAACGATCTGCAAAAAGATACTATGTATAAATATTAATGCTATGTTTGGTATGATGGAACTGGGAGGTGAAATTAGAAATGGAATTTATTTCCTATGTTTGGTATGGTGGAATTGGGGGTGGAATTGGAAATGGAAATGAAATTTAAAATTGGTAGAAATAAATTCCATGATATAACCCATGGAATTGTATTCAATTCCATGGAATTGATTTTTTGACCCCTCATTTTTTCTCTATTTATATCCATTTTCATCTCCATTTCCACCCTTATTTCCATCTTCATTTCCATTTCCATCTCTACTAAAATCAATTTCAGCGTACCAAACGAGCCATTAAAGTCACTTAAAAATTAAAATTGAAGAAGCGTGTAAAAAAAATGAAAAAAATATTAACAAAAATTACACTAAAACCCAAATAAACGATCTGCAAAAAGATACTATGTATAAATATTAAAGTCAGTCAAAAATTAAAATTCATTTTCTACTATGTATAAATATGCTCAGTTCGAGAGAAATCGATCATTAAATCCTAAATAGAATAATTAATGAACAACAAATTCTAAAAATTGATAAAATTATTATCAGATTTCAACAGTAGCTGGTTTGATTGTTATTAACAACAACTTTGCAAATTTTCAATAACAATCAGACCAGCTACTATTGACATCTGATTATAATTTTACCACTTTTTAAAATATTTTATTCATTAATTTTCCTTATTTATCCCTTGTTGTGAATTTCCCTAAAGGCTTCGCTTGGGATGGAGAGAAAGGTTGAGAGGAAAGAAAACGGGAGGAAAGAAAGTGGGGAGAGAGAAAACTGGAGAGAAAATGTTACCACCTCTCCTACTTGGATGGACGAAAGAAAATAGGCGATTGGGTAAAAGACTAAAATACACTTCTAATAGAAATATGTTATGTTTTAAATTAATTGATATTATTATCACTAAATAATTTAAAACCAAATTATTTGTTAAATATATTTTCATATTATTATATTTTAAAGTTAGATAATGTATAAAAAATGTTTTAAAAAAGTGGATAATTTTTTAAATTAAAAATAATAAAGTTCAAGTTATGAAGCTAAGTAGGCCAACCAACAGTGCGCTATGAAGAATATCATAGGAGTATGAGGTTTTTAAGTGTTAACATAGGATCAATAAATCGCTATGCCTCTCAGCGTTTTACGCAGTGAAGAATAAATGGAGAATAGATATGGCCATATTTTACCGTGGAACACTGATATTGAATTGAGCGCCGTGATCGGAAAGAGGACGAGCTTCAGAGGATGGAGATGGCGCCGATGGGAGCTGAAGACAATGGTTGAAGGGAGAGCAGGGTCGAGGAATAGTCTCAAGAATGGGCATGACGGGAAAAGAGTGGAGTGACAAAATTGTGCGGGAAAAGGCGAAAAAAGAGAGGGAAAGTTTTTATTTCGGAGGGACATTGGCTGGAAAGAAATTTTCTTCCCATTCTCTCTTCATATATGGGTCCCACACCCTATTTTCTTTCCAACTTTTCTTTCCTCCCACTTTTTCTCTCGTATCCAAGCAGGGAAAACTCTTTTCTCCCTCAGTTTTCTCTCATAGTTTTTTTTCCTCCCTCATTTTCTCTCCATACAAGCAGGGGCTAGTTCTATGCGTTGAATTGTGAATGAGTTGTACGTTAAGGCATGCTCCAGGAGGCATTTAATAAATTTTAGGGATAATGACTCTCAGGTCCCAAGTAAGACACTTAATTATAAAATGGTTCAAACATTTGCACTAAATACAAAATGGTCTCAAAGATTTATAAAATTACAAAATGGTCCCAAAGCTGTTGAGGTTGTAAATGAAGGCTGCTAAGCTTGCAAATGCAGGCTGCTCAGGTTGTAAATGAAGGTCTGCTCATGTTGTACCTCAGCAGCCCTTCATTTACAACCTCAACAGCTATCTCTGGGACCTTATGGTAATTGGTCCCAAAGCAGCTAAGGTTGTAAATGAAGGCTTCTGAGGTTGTAAATGAAGGCTGCTCAGGTTGTAAATGATAAATAACCTTTAACAACCTTAGCATCCTTCATTTACAACCTCAACAGCTTTGGGACCATTTTGTGATTTTGTAAATGTTTGGGACCATTTTGTATTTAAGGCAAATGTTTGGGACCATTTTATAATTAAGTGTCTTACTTAGGAATTGTTTGTCATTTTCCCTAAATTTTAGGTATCTTAGGTAATAAATTGTAAAATGAGGGGTTTTGTAACAATTTTTCTCTAGACAAACATTTTTATACTGAAGTGAACAGTGAAACAGTACGAGATTCCCTTTTTTTAATCCGTACGCGTTTGGCACGAAGGTATAGGGCAGGGAAGGCATATAAGAAGAAAGTAGAAGGAAGCAGAAACAAGCGTGCAAGGTTACATATTTGAAAAATGTGTTGGGATAAAATAATTATGACTTCTAAGATAATTTTATAGATTTCAAGATGTTTTTAGATTTTAAGATATTTTACAGATTTTGAGATAGTTTTTACTAATTTTAATATGATTTTATGCTGTTTTGCGTACACAGTTGAGAATAAGTGTTTTCCATGCAATACATATGTGCCATGGTTTAAACAACTGTTTATGCATGTTGTGATAAATTTTCTACCTTTACGCATGTCTGTACTATTTATTTAATAAATCATAAATCTCATTAAAAAATATTTTCTGCCTTTAATTTAAAGGGTACTATGAAATTTGAGGCAACCCTTTGGTCCAAGTTTAGTATCATAGAAATAAGAAAGACCTTATTTTTATTTATGTCAAAAAATTATTTTCATATAAATCTAAATAAAACTTTCCTTTCATACTTATTTTGTAAATTGTAAATCATTTTAAAAAATTATCTCAATCCAAATAGGTATAAAAAGTGTTTGGGGATAGGGGTAGCATCATGGAGAACATATTCGGTGCGTATTTGGGAATTTATTAGGAGAACGATTTTACGGATTTCAAGATAAGTATGTGAGAATAATTTTATCTCGACTTACGTATAGTGTGATTAGGAATCAATCCCCCAACACACACCAAGGTAAATTCTTTAGAGTTGGAAAGGCTCTTTTGTGGGGAGGGGGAATAATGGACATAAGATCTCATCTATTTTATCTATTGCATTTATCATTTTTTAAATTAACATATAATTTAATGTTGCACATTAATTATCTCAAAGAAATAACTTATATTTTAGATCAAACTATGCTTTTAGAAACGACCTCTATTATGGTGGAGAGGGAGTAAATAGTTTCTAATGTAAAAGATTGAAAATGGTATTTAAAAATTAATAAATATTTTTATAAATAATTAAAATTTTTAATTTATATAAATTGGATAACTATCTTCTACAAGATGGAAAAGAATATTTTACAGTCATTTATTACCGAGTTCGTAGTAATTAATGATCAAGAAGAAATACGTAAAATTCTGATCAAAAAATTTATATACCCGTACCTCTTTAAAAATTTATGATAAAAATTAAAATATGCAACTTCAAAAAAATTAAAATTCAAGAATCAGATAACTAAAACGTTTAAAATAAATTTTTAACTTAATCAATTCAAGTTAAATGAATTTTTAAAAAAATGGGGAGAGAGAAAAATGCTCTATTTGTCATAATACCCACATAAATTGAGTTAAAAATATTTTTATATAATTATCATAAGTCACCTTTGTAAAGAATAAAAAATAACTTAAACATATATGGAGAGGAGGGGTTGCAAACTAAGGAAATTGTGGGTGTTTGAGAAAGTTTCTAAATACTCTAAATATACGTTCAACAGTATTTTTCTGTGATAATTTTCTATATACATTTATTTCTCTACTGATTTCTCAAACGGATTTAAGGGAAAAAGAGGACTGAAAAGTAATGGGGCTTGTTTGTCGGAACGTTTAGAAAAATCAAACGCACGTTTAATAGTATTTTTTGTAAAACGAGATAACCGCATTCACATATTTATCTCATCTTACGTAAAAATAATTATCTATTGTATTTGTAAACCGCCACATGGACGCACAAAGAAGTACGGTGGAGCAGGCCGTAGCACCACATTATTATTTATGGTCAGATTTTTTTGGTATAAGGGACTTGTAACTAATTTATACGTCTTTAAAAAATAACAAAAAATTGTTTGAACTATATTAAAGGTAAAATACTCAAGTCGATGAAATTTCAATAGTAACTCAATTTATTAAATGGTGAAAAATTATCAAATGGATATAAAGAGATTCCCAATTTTACTAAAAAAATATGAAATAAAAAATAAAACAAAAAAAATTTAAAACTTATTTTGATTTTTAGTTTTTAAAAATAAGTTTCTGTTTTTTTTAAAAAAATTTATTGAAAATAATGTCCCAAATAATTTTTCCTCTCAATGTAACCCTTACGAACAACAAAGCTTATACAAGCATATTAATTTCTACTCTATCACCATTTTTTTTTTGTTAAATATGAATATATATATAATATTTAATGTTTATTGCATCATCAAATGTCTTGTAATAAAGACTCAAGAAATATTCTAGAAATCTTCTCCCATTGCACTATAATTTTATTTGCCATCATTGGCATATTCCTCTTTCGCCACGTGTGCGGCTGGCATTCCTTCTCACGTCTACCCATTGCCTAATCCCCACCACTCATTTGCTGCCTTCAAAACTATTCCAGCCTGGGATGCGGAAAGACGCACATATTTTTCACAGACTTTTCAATATTTTAAAATCTTTTTAAGAACATCCGATATTTTAAATAACGCATTCGCCATTTTAGATATTTTGGAGTAACTTTTTTTTTTACAATTTTACTTTTTAAAACATGGTTAGTATCATTTTTATCCTCTAAATTTATATCAATTTTAATTTTGATTCTTCAAATTTTAAACATATACTTTTTGTTACTATGGTTTCACGTAGATTTGGATGGTTGACAAAGTTAATTAATATAATCAAATATATGGATTAAAATCAAAATATGCTAAAAGTATAGGGATTAAAATGAAAATTAATCAAAACTATAGGGACCAAAAATTCTCCTTTTAATCCTTATATTTTTAACAATGCTAAAGTATACATGTTTGAGGCAGTTTTCACTTTAATCCTTTAAGTTTAAAAAATACACTTTTAGTGCCTCAAACTTAACGCCGTTAGTTTCTCTTAACAGAAATTACTGACTCATCAAATTTAATTTATGACCGTGTAATAAAACGTTGACAAGGCATACTCACATTTTAATTTTAATTTAATAATATAATAAATTTGATATTTTAAATTATGTAAAATAAAAAAGATTTAAAATAACAACCTTAAATTTGATGAGTCATCAATTTCCGTTAAGAGAAACTGACAGGGTTAAATTTGAGGGACTGAAAGTGTACTTTTTAAACTTAAACGACTAAAATAAAACGTGACGCAAACATAAATGATTAAAAATATATTTTAGCTTTTTGACAATTTTTTTTTTGTTTCTTACATTTAACAGGGATAGTTAATGTAGTTACACATTTAAATCATAATAAAACTATAAAGATAAAACCCTAAAAAATCATATTGACCCTTCCAAATATTTTTGCCAACAGCTTCAATTATCTTAAACTAAATTGGGTCCGTTTGGCAACACGGTGAAGAAGTACTTATGGGTACTTTCACACAAGTCGAGGTAAATATATGGAGGAGATTGTCTCGTTTTACAGAAAAACACTCTTAAACGTGGTTATAAGTGCTTATGGCATTTTGTCAAACGTGACAAATGTGGGCCGTTACCCAAAAAATACTTCTGAGCTGCCCAAAAAAAGTTCTTGAACTTATTAGATGTTAAAATGATATTTTTTTCAACCTTTAATATAAAAAGTCATTTAACTTTTTAAAGGTATTAGGTAGTCTAAATAATATATTTATATTTTTTTAAAATAATTTGATGTACAATAAATTATATATAACTATTTTAAAATATAAAATAGAAGGTTTGTCAAACATCCAAAATCAATTAAAAAAGTATTTTAATATAAATTACCATAAGCTTAAAATCAATTAAGGGTTCGTTTGGAAATCCTTTTAAGAATATTTTTTATGGTTTTGGATTCAAAACTTAGATTTTAAAGAGTATCTTTTACGGATTCCAAAGCAAAAACTAGATTTTAAAAAGGTGATTGTGATTGGATGTTTTGGCTTTTACGTATTCCAAAGTAAAAACTATTTAGGAAAGAGGAAAGAGAAAAAAAGAAAAAGTATAAAAGAGAATATTTATTAAGAAATAGGATGTGATTTAATAAAAATTAACTTTTAAAAATATAGGTTTTAAATCAAAGTTTTTTATTAAAATAATTTTTATTAAAAAATATAAATATTTAAATAAAATCTAAATTTCAAAGACCAACCTAAACTTTTGTCAAAACGAAACAAACTCCGTGAGGAGAGAGGAGAGGATACGAAGGCTCTGGAAGCTATGGTTGACAGTGATACGAAGGTTCTGGAGTTTGCTACGCCTGAGGGTGAATGGGATAGACGCAACTTGTGTAGATGGCTTCACCCCTACTTCGTGGATCAGATTATGAGTGTGCACCCACCCCGTGAGGAGAGAGGAGAGGATAAATTTTTTTGGAAACCTTCTTCTGACGGTTGTTTTTCTATTAGATCTGCCTATCTTTTTCTTTCTGCAGGTTTCCATCTTCAGAGAGATTCTGTATGGAAAGAGCTATGGAAGTTGCGAGTTCCAGAAAAGATTAAAGCCTTCATGTGGATCCTGGCGCATGGTAGGACTCATACTGCTCAGCTTCGGAGTAGGCGAGGCATTGAGGAATCTGCTAGCTGTCCGTTCAATTGCGGCGTGGAGGAAGATTCTATGCACCTATTGCGGGACTGCACTAATGCGAAGGAGAGATGGAAATCGCTGATCAAACCAAGCTTATGGGAGGTTTTCTTTTCCCTCCAGGGGAAGGACTGGATCCTATGGAATCTCAAGAAAGATGCAGGCATGGAGTTTACTCAGAAGCTGGAATGGAGAATCCTTTTTGGGTACGTTTGCTGGGAGATTTGGTGTGACAGATGCAAGAAAATATTTGAGGAAGATGGGGTTATTGCTCAGGACAACGCCCTCTCTACCTTCTTTCGGGCCTGCTGGGACCAATCGCTCCTCCTTCGTTGTAAGTTCTACACAGGGCAGCGAGTCAAGCTTCAAGCAGATTGCTATGGTATCTCAGATGCTATCAGATTAGAAGTGGATGGTTCTGTGCTTAACTCTGGGCGGAGTGGTTGTGGAGGAGTCATTCGAGGAGGTAATGGTCGTTGGATAGGGGGATTTAGCTGCAAACTCACCAGGGTCCCTCCAGCTATTGCGGAGCTTCTTGCGATCATTCATGGGTTACACCTTTGCTGGAATCATGGATATAACCAGATTATTGTTTCCACAGATTGCTTTGAGGCTATTAACTTAGCTTCTCGGGGGTGTTCATTAAATCACCCTTTCAAAGATGTTGTTGATGAGGCCCGTCTGTTAGTGTCCCGCAACTGGGATGTTGTTATTAAGCATGTTTCGAGGGAGGGTAATATTCTACCTGACCGGTTAGCCAAAATGGCTCATAGTTTAGAAGGGAACTTTTATTATTTTGATCACCCTCCCTCATCCTTTCAAGAGGGGGTGGGGGATGAGTT
>JANTPZ010000310.1:0-31088 GCA_025593235.1 Vachellia pachyceras | reverse complement strand
AAGGTGGAGAAGGAAGACCCAGAAGAGATGAAGCACAGAAGAGCACAGTTCTTGATCTACAAAGTGATGGAGCAAGCCGATGAATATGATTATTGTCGAAGAAATAAAGCGAAAACATCATCATCTTTGTCCTCGTCCTCGTCGTGGTCGTTGAGGATCAGAATATCGAAGCTGAAGGTGAAAATAGGGAAGAGATTAAGGAGATTCAGGAAGAGGGTTCTGTCATCTGTTTCTTCTGCTAAATCTAGCTTTCATGGACGCCTCGTGTCTCACTTGAAAACTTGGAGGAATATCATTAGCCTTCCTCCTTTGTTCAAACCATCTTAATTATTCTGTTTGGTACTCATTGTGTTTCGTATGTTTCCGATCCACCAGATCGTTTGATACACAATGGATACAGCTTTTATACATACATACATACATGTGTGTGTGTGTGTGTGAGTGTGTGAAATCTCGATCGTGTCTGTTTTGTGATCTGTAATGGTGTCTATGTTCCTTAGATCAGGACACACTATAATACTGGACGTTTTCTCATGTACTGCCTAATTCTATACAAATACGTACATTGAACTGCATAATCTGGTTTTTCTTTTCCTTCATCTGAATGAACATAAGATGAGTGGATTTGGGAAGTTTTTTCCAGTTAAATTGTGTAGTTATTTGATCTTCTGAAGTTATATGACCACAAACTCACTGTATGCTATCAATAATTAAATCTTTACATAAATTGTTAATCGAAAGTCTCTTTCTATGACTCCATTGAGCATTCCTTTCAATCTTAGTCTATAACCATCGCTTGATCTACATAGCCTCGTTACCAACACCTCCAACAGTCTTCTTTCTGAACTACCTTAAATATTTTTTTATCATTTTCCTTTCAATAGACAGCATACATACTCTTATTCTTCTTTTGATATGATCATTTCGAATCTTATGGAAGACGAGACTTGAAAGTTGAAGCTTGACGCGTGAGGTCTGATCAATAATAATGTAGTATTATAAAGATCGCCGATGGAGTGGAGTATAGTATAAAAGTTAATTATACTAGTCTCCACGTTGTTGATGATGAGCTTAAATAATAGATCCAAAATTTTGTCATGAGATGGATTAGGCATGTCCTGGAAATAACAACATGTTCACCTGCGCTTCGTCAGCTGTACGTATGTTTATCCATAAGAAGATTTTTAATTAACCATGTTCATCAACTTTAATAATATTGATAAGGGGTAGTTTAATGATATGGTAATAAAGAGATAAGATTAATTGTATATAGTACTACTACATATACGCCATGCAATCTCTGGCATATTCACTTGCTACTATATGTCGTATTACAAAGAATAATATCTATGACATCACAAGACCTCTCCATATAAGAACTTCCATGGTGGATGGCAACAAAAAAGAAAGAACTTACATTTTGATTATTCAATCAATAATTAACTACAGTGTACGTTTTAAAATGACAAAATCATTATCTCTCTCTCTCTCTCAAAATTAAGGTTAAAAAAGTCAGCTGGTGGTTACAAACCACAGTTGAATGTTCCATGCTGGTATATAACTCTAGCTCGATGTCGGTTGTGGTGAATAAAATATGAACATGTAGATGTAGATCTTAAAGAGAGGAAAATACTCCTCTCTCTGATCTCTTTCCATTTGTAAGATTGAGAAACTTTTTTTACCATATCTCTGCAAGTCGCAAAGTTAAGTTTTTCACATGAATATATAGTTTTACTATTAAGTTATTATATTTCTTATATATTTATTACTTTTAACTAATTTTAACCGTCACTTAATTTTATATAATTTGCAAAAAAAGACAGGAAGAAGTAGCTTATAGAAGGCATATTGCAAGTTGTTTCTCATCTTTTGGTACAATGCAACATTTAATGAGTTATTCCATAAATTAATGTCCTGGTAAACACATTTCAATAAAAAATTAAAAATAGTTTATGGAGGATGAAAGTGGGAAGTGATGCAAATTTAAGAGTGCTTTAACCAAGTTATCATTTTTAAACTTTAACCAAGATTTGGTGAGTATAGAAGGAGACGAAATAATTAGTTGGAGTTGGGAATGAATAATAGTCAACTGCTACTGGGATATTATATTATGAAAGTTGTGAGAGGATCCAGCTACAGCCAGTGCTGTGCGTATCTCCATGAAATAAATAATTTTGTGTAATTTAATAATGAATGCATATGATGGAGTATTTGCTTGCAAGCAATTAATGGCACCCTCATGGCTCAGCATACTACACAGTCTCCCTTATAATTCATCTTGTCAGTAATCTCCATAATGTGTTAATTTTATCCCCCCCCCCCCAATCTTGCGCCGCCAAAGCAGATTGTCCTATCTTATTAAAGGCATTTTTAACATATTTTATTAAAATTAAGAAAGACATTAAATTATGTTAACTCGATCTTTAAAAGTTAATAACATTTCTACTTTACCTGTCAGCAACTTTCTTACCCTTTTTAATGAACAACTTTTACACTTAACGCATATTCAATGGTAGTAAGTAATCAACAATGCCCTGTTGAGTAAAGTTTACGGGAAACTCAAACGTTGTTTAACAATGTTTTTTTATAAAACAAGATAACATCTTTTATATATTTACCTCAACTTACGTAAAATTAATTTTTTACTGTGTTCTAAAACGGGTCAATACCAAATTTCAAGGCATAGCAGGACCCAACAATGTACATAAACTGGGTCGCCACTATGATCCACCAGGATAGGCTCAACATCAGAGAGGCCCCAAGGAGGCCCATGCCCCAACTTGTAGATCACCAGCCAGCTCAGGAGCCATGTGAAGCTAGCACAAGCGTGGCCGCTGAGATGTTAGTGCTGGGAGCCACAATGCTCTGCGCTTCAAGGAACTTTTGGATGGGGAAGTTCACGGCGGGATCAGGCCATACACGAAGATGGCGGCCGCTGATGAGAGAACCATGGATTCACCGATCAAGAGCAGGATTTGTTTGCATAATATGTAAACGACGTTTAGTGGAATGCCGATTAGGGTGAGCATATGGTTGCTCTTTGCATGTACACACCAAGCATTTCATGCCTGTGTGCACCGTAGGTTTGCCCGCACAGAGTCTCCACCGCGCTTCCCATCCCCATCTTTTGCACATCAAAGTGAACATTATATCATTCCACTCTTAAATATACTGCCTCGCCATAAACCCTATCTACTAATGACCACACGTATGATTTGAGGTTTGAAAGAGGGGCTAGCTTGTCTTGGCAAGTTGGTACTCTGTCCCTTACATGAAGTGTTTGTTTGGAAAGCACGTTTAAACCACGCTGCATATAAATTGAGATAAAACTCATCTCACATACTTATATCAATTTATATAAAATCACTCTCCCAATAGACTCTCAAACATGCACGGAATCAAATTGGATATAACGGATTGAATGTAGCACTGTTATTATATGGAGGCATCATTTTTAATAAAAATTCTAACATTGATTTTGTAAATTGTAAAGGATTAACAATCTGTCAAGTTTAGCATTATGCATAAGCAAATTTTAAAACGGGAACAATAGAAGGAGATTGAAGGTAAGGGTATTGCCCACCATTTTTTTAAAGTATAAGTATCCTCATGTTAAAGATAATCCTATTTGAGATATTATTCTCATTAAACACGGATATCTCTTCCGGTAGACTTCAAACTTTTGTTATGCTGCGAAGAATTAGTTCATTTCACTAAATACAACATCATTGGTTGTCGAGAACCTTTTGATGCGTGGCAGCCAAAAGGCTAGAGCATTTAACTTGTAAGAACATGTGTGTACCCCCAACGAAGAGTATTCACCAAATCCATGATTCAACAGATCAGAGTAGTAATACATATAAATGGTTCACCATGCACTTCAACCTGAAATATAAAGCACTTACTGGAACTAAAAAGCATCTCAAAAAGCCCAGGTGGTGGTGAATAAAAATGGGAACGGGCAACTGTCTCGTATCATTGAGTCAAAATTACAAAACTTGTTTAGAACTTATCTGTGATTGCTCCTTATTTTTACCATATCATTTTAAGAAGCCTTAAATGTGCGTCTATTCTTAAACTATTGTCATTTGTGCATGTATCACTCTTTTTCCCCTCCAATCATAGATATTTTTTACATGAGGGAATCACGTTCGAGACATGATCGAATGCTAATAGATTTAATCCTTCTCTTAATAGAAACTCAAATTTTAGTTCACCATATCACCACTACATCTAGATCTAATTCCTATTGGTGTTTATTACTTATTTTTAAAAATAAAAAAAAAAGTATGGACGACACTAGTGGACGATGGCAACACTCATGGGGAGTTTAAAAACCCGTCGAACACTTCTAAAATGGCACCAAACTTTATTTCCACACACAGAAAGCACTGGGAACCATATGGATCCTTCCTCGAAAGCATAAATGTGTTTCCATTTTTCGATCCCTTGTTTCAACACACACACTGTTCATTTGGGCTTAATATTAGTTTGACAATCTTTGAATTTAAAGTTGCGCTGAAAATGTTAAAATTTAACAACATTATCCCCTAATGTTAATGGTTAAAGTTAAATATTTAAATACCAACGTTGGTTTTCCTAATAAGACGTGGCAACACTGCCATCACACTCAAGTTGGTGGTGGTCTCCTTTATTCTTTTGTCATTTCAATTAACTACAATGCAATATGGCTAATCTAATTATATAGCAATTCAATCAGACTTTTCATTAAACTTTAGATACTTAACCGTTATAGATGACTCTCAATGTCTTCCTCTATCCAACCATTGGATTCAACACAAACCTTAATATTGTGAAATTCTGTAACATAAATTCCTACATGGCATATTGAAATGGTAGAGTGAATAACATCAACTATCAAATGGCAACGGTGTAAGAAGAAGTTGAAGAAGAGAACAGAAATTGTGAGAAAGGAACGGTAAATATTCTGATGAAACAACACGTCTGCAATAATGGCCACTTATTATGCTCTCTCATGTAAGAAATTAATTAAAGTAACCTCATTTTGATCACTGAAGAAGCCTAAAGAACCTAATTAACCCACTTATTATCAAGCTAATTTCATGGAATTTAAAAGAAAAACTTGCGGAGAATACATAATAATAATATGAGTGTCACATTTAATTTGTTCCCAGCTTCTGTAATCATCAGAAGTGGGCTCAATTAATGATCCTCCTCCTTCTTCCTGTCTTCCCATGCAGCTAATCGCTTCTGTGCCTTTTCAACCTGCACAAGGCAGCCATCATTTTTTACCAAATTAATATATTTTAATATTTTAATTAATACCGAAGCTATGTATATATAATATGCATGAGTGAATTGAATCTGATGAAGTAGGAGAGGGAGTTTCATTAAAAGTGGGAAAAGGGTTTGACAGAGCGTGGTGAGAGAGGAAGGTACCTCTTTGAGCCAGTCAGTTCGGACAGTGACCCAGAGGAGGATGACAGTCTGGATGAAAGTGCCTCCTATCATTCCCGACCATATGCCCTACAGTTATTTAACATCCACAACAATGGGAGCAAACAATCTTTAATTAATTAAGAAAATATTTGTGTCTGAATTAATTAAAGGAGGAGGATGGAAGGGGTAAGTGAATGAATGAATGTACCTTAACACCAAGATCGAACTTGAAACCAAGAAGCGCCCCAAGAGGCATTCCAACGATGTAAAAGCATCCCACATTCACGTATGCCACAAATGATTGCCATCCACATCCCACAGCCACCCCTTCATTCTCACACACACACACGCACGTACGCTCTCATCAACTTCTCATCCAATCCCAACTCACCATACATGCATGCATTTGTATGCATACACACACACACACACTCTTCTTTCATCCCTATTTCTAAGTAAGGAAAAAAAGTTTTATTTTGTTCTATCTATAAATTACATCATCAAATTTCTTAGATAAATTTACAATCTTACTATTCATTTAAACTGTAAGATAAATTTTTTTCCTTAAACTTCAACACGCACATATTTATAAAAAGCAACCAAGTGTGTGTGTGAAGAGTTGCAATAAGTAGAGTGGAGGAATAGAGTACCAGTGAGAACAGGTTGGATGCCGTTGAGGATGATAGAGGTGGCTAACAAAGGGGTAAGCTCAGAGACAGCATTGGCCACAGTGGTCCCGCTGGTGAACATGTAGCTGATCACGTGCCGGAAGCTGAGCACCAGGGCGGCGAATATGAGCGCTATTATCAGAGACACCGTCGTCACCACCACCACCGCAAATGATGCCGCCTTTGGATGTCCCGCCCCCAGCTCGTTCCCCACCCTCACACTTCACATATGCATATCCACCCACATCACTTGCCAACTTAGATTTGCATCATCAAATACTGTATTAATATTATATGGTCCTTTTGTAAGTAATTGACCATACCTTGCAGCTGCATTAAATCCTGAGGATATCATGAACACCCACAGCGACACCGTCATGCTGTGATCATGCAATTGGAGCAACAAAATCCACGTTAAAAAGTAGAGAATTGT
This sequence comes from Vachellia pachyceras, assembly GCA_025593235.1. Classification (NCBI taxonomy): domain Eukaryota; kingdom Viridiplantae; phylum Streptophyta; class Magnoliopsida; order Fabales; family Fabaceae; genus Vachellia; species Vachellia pachyceras. The sequence continues at coordinate 24,566 of JANTPZ010000310.1, read as the reverse complement.
GATATATATTTAGCACTTCATCCATGGGAACAGCGATAGCATAGAGTAATCATTAAAGTAAAACTACAGGACTTTCATCTACGAGACAGGTTTCACCAAAAGCGAATCGTACCCCTCCTTGTCCCTTCATTTCCCCCCCTTTTGCTTCCCGTTTCTGCACCCGGGGTCCAAACATTCCGGTGGATCAACATATCTACTTTACGTTGACAGTTCGTTATATATTAATTATTGTTAGATGGCTTGTATATCTCATGGGAGCCCCACACATGTTTCCCGTCAAAATTAGACCATTCGCATGCCAATACCTTTGTAGCCTTAATAACATGAAAATTTTCCTGTAAATAAAATACCAGCATGTTCAATCACCCTCGATTATGACTTTATTAGTTTTCGTGTAAATTCCTTCTTAGAGGTATGCACACAAGTTTAATATCCAACAATACTTGAAAGACAGGATTACCGCCGTGCTGAACAAAGAAAAGAAAGAAACGTGCAGGAAACAAAGTGGAATTTGAGTGGTGCTACCAAACAGTGATAGAATCAAGGGCGATCTCAGCATTTCGGAGAAGTCCGGTAATCAACACGAGGACCTGATAATACCACATCTCCAAGGTGAGCATCACAGCGGAAGCCGCAGAAAGCTTTAGGAAACCCCATAGTCCGCTAAAAGCCTCCATGCTAAATCCCTTCCATGTCCTCTCACACTTCTTACTCCTCACTATGTACACAAACTGAGCCGCCGCCATCACCCACCACGACAGGCTTAACACCAACGACGCCCCCAGCAACCCTCCCCCCAACTTGAACAACACTATCCACGTCAACAGAAGGTGCCCGGCAAACGTCGTCGCAGATATGTAAGCGCTCGGAGCCACTATGCTCTGAGCCTGAAGGAACTTCTGTATCGGCAAGTTGGCCGCGTACGCGTAGATTTGAGGGATCAGACCATACACAAAAGTCGCCGCTTTTCCCGCTATGATCGTCGACTGACCCAGGAGCTGCAGTATTTGCTTGGAGAATATGTAAATAATTGTGAGTGGAATCCCCGTTGCCATTAGAAGAATCGTTGACCTCTGCATATATATGCCAAGCATTCCATACTTGTCAGCTCCGTAAGCTTGGCCGCACAGTGTCTCCACCGCACTTGCCATCCCCAGCTGAAATGTACACCAAAAACGCCTTCATTAAAAATCACTTTGGTGAATAATTTAATGTTTGATCACATGACCTCAGTCTAGATAATATACCTTAGCTGCCATCTAACAGCTTTTTTGACTCTATTAACATTAATATAAACTCTTCTGTACTTCCCTAACAATGCTGTATATCTCACACATATTTTATCTGATTCAGGTTCAACCTGGAATCTGAGTGTTTCTGCTTAATTACTATAATGCCAATAAATTCCTTTTAGAGAAAGGGGGAGTGAGAGGAGGATGATACTGAATGTTAAATACCATGAGGCCATAAGCGAAGACTTGAATTCCGGTGTTGCCGAGATTAGCGGCAGCGAGCTCAAGGTTACCGAGGTGGCCGCAGAAGATTTGTGTGGACATGGAGGTGACGTTGTTGAGCAAGTAGACGACGACGGCCGGGGCGGCGAGGCGGTAGAGGATCTTGAGCTCGATCCAAGTCGCCAGTCGGAGGCGCCGCCAGTAAGGGAGGTCGGTGTTCGACAGAACGTCTTCGAGCTCCGAACTTACCGCCGCCGTCGACGCTTCTGATGCCTGCTTCTGCCCCATGGGAAGGGGCTCCTGTGAGTCTTCCCTCTCTGTTGATGAAGCCACAACTACTACGAACTGGACTGAATCGATAGAGGATTGATCCTGAAGGTGAATGAGAATATGTTCCTCCCCGTGATCAGGAGGGAGACTGAGGATATACACTCCCTCTGGTCCCTGCACTGGACCCTCTTGTCCCTGCACTGCAATGTTTCTCCATGTGAGGCGACTGTAACAATTTTTAACCCAAACATGATCATTGGGGTGATTTCTGAGTATGCAAATAACGCGAATGTGTGATGGAGAGATATATATATAGCTAATGAATAATGAGAATTGAGAGGGATTGCTTTATCGCTCCACGTGTATGTTTTCTCTTTTTTAAAAAAAAGAGTTAGGACCAACCCTGGTGACTTCATTGGGGGTGAAGAGGTCATTAAAACTTTCTGTTTGTCAGATTCGAAAGGGAGAGGTCAGAAGGGAGAGGTCAGGGAAGCGGCCCACCCTCTATGGCTCTATCTATCTTTTTCTCCATTCCTTTTTAGGGAAGGAGAATATATTAATAAGATATATACAGTGTAAAACTTGGCGTTGTTTGAAAAGATTTGATTTTAAAACCTATATTTTATCTTAAAATGAGGTTTTGTTCAAATCAAAATTTTTTTCTCAAAAACTATTTCGGTTAAAAAATTCGGTTTGAAATCTAGATTTTCTCTTTCCTACTTTTTCGTTTTTTTCCTTATTTCTCATCTTTCGTCTTTCCTACTTTTTTCCTCTCTTTCATTTTCCTCTTTCATACTTTTCATTCTTTCTCTTTCATCTTTCCTACCCACTTTTTTGCCTCGGAATCCGTAAAATCTAATAACTTCCAAAACATAAATCACTTTTCAAAATCTAGATTTTGCTTCGGAATCTGTAAAAACTATTTTTCAAAATCTATTATTCAAAACCTAGATTTTACCTCAGAATTTTTAAAAGTTATTTTTAAAATCACATCTAAACAAACTCTAAATCTACTATACAAGAGTTTTAAGGAGATTATAGGTATTAATGGAGTCCGTGACAATATTACAAACAGCAAAAATACTACTCTGGAGGGGAAGCTAGGTTCAGTCATGAAAATACTTTTATTCCTATTATTATTATCCCGTAATTTCCAAGCTAACGTTCCAAAAACTAATCTCCAATGGGTCCCCCACACATCGAGGGCCGTTGAGGTTCCACCATAACCAGTCGTGGAGAGCTTCCCAAAAAAAGCTTGCATCGAGGTGCGTGGAAGAATTATGGACCAACAAATTTCCGAACCAAACGAAGGAAGGTGCGAGATTTAGATTATTAAATAACAATTGTAGGTTGAAAATCCAAATTTTAATTTGGGTATTTTATACAATAATATGTATTTGGTGTTAAATTATGACTTAAATTGATTATTTGAATTATGAAAAATACCCAAATTTAAGTGAGAACAAATGGTTGACATCAGAATATTAAATTTGTAATTTCTGGGTAATTAAATTAAAAAATTAAGTTAATCAAAGTTTGTTAGTTATGTAAATTGTGTATTAAATTTGTGTTTATATTATTGCGTAGATTGTTGTTTGTGATCCAAAATTTTGAATTGTACTCTTGGCTTCAAAAGTTTTCAAGGTTAAACTTAAAGTTGAGGTAATCGAGATTAATTTATTTTATATACTCTTTATGGATTGTAAAGTGTTTATTAAACCTTACTTTCTCTTGTAATATTTATACTTGTTTTTGAAAAATCATGTATATGTTCATATACTAACTATTTGCAAAGCAATGTATTTTCCAATGTATATGCATGAGTTGTGATTATAAATGAGATTATTGCTATTGAGATTATTATGATCGAGTTATGTGGATTGTTATTACTGTGAGATGTTGATAAAAAATATAATATACTGATCATATGGTAATGTGTTATGGGATATATCGGGTCATATGGTAGAGATGTGGTTGAATTGTGTGCCCATCAACTCTCTCATTTCTGACCTGAATTTGAGTGAGGTGTTTGGGCGGACACTTTCAAGTTACTGTATATTTGGTGGTGACATGGAGGGAGTGGTATTCTCGAAATGACTAACAAACCTTATTTGGGTATACTGGTGCTGACAGGTTATACCGCATCTAGAAAATATAAGGGGGAACGAATGAATGAGTGGGGATTGTTCAAATTATAGAAAGTATTATATAATATGTTATTATGCAAATTCTCCTACTTACAATCTTTTCTAAAAAATATATTATAAATTAATCTTGGTTATGGGGATTTAGTGTCTCGCCTTGTAGTATTAACATTTTTTATGCAAGACCTCTCAACAGAATAGGATAAAGGACAGCAGACAGAGGTATAAGCATCTATAGCCTTGTATGCCTAGATAATTTTTGGGAATTGTATTGTGTATATATTACCATCACAGGGTCATCATAGTTTGAAATACTAATTCTAATTTTTGATATGACAACTGTTTGTATATAAAGCATGTGTATGAGACAATATTGAAGAATGAAGACTAATGGACAAGATTTTAGCCCTTATGTTAATTGTACCTTTAATTTTATGTGTACATTTATTACAGTGGATTTGTGGGTGGTTTTGTATGCTCTGGATTCTTATGTGTTAATACAAAGGATGAGATTAAAAGTTCTGGGAAGTGAATGATTTAGTGTTTAACAATTGCTAGTTAGGTTAAATGCATTGTTTAGTGGAAAGGGTATTTTTAAGACAACAGTAACAATTTTTAACCCAAACATGATCAAATAATAACGAGAGGGTTGGTGTTTCACTATTTCTTACATTGGGATTCTATAGACTTCAACGCGGGCATCAAACTTGCTATTTGTCTTATTCGATTCGAAAGGGAGAGGAGAGCCCCACCGTCTCTTTCTCTTTTTCTCCGTTCCTCATCAAACGTTAAATTCAGCAAATATGGAATGGAGAATGGAAGGCGAGAGAGAAAGACCTTGGCTGCTGCCGCTATACATAAATGCATACATACATGGAACTTGTTTGAAACGTTTCTAAAAATCAAACGTACGTTTAACAGTATTTTTTCATAAAATGAGGTAATTTCATCCATATATTTATCTCAATTTACGTAAAAATGTCTCTCTACCGTGTTCCCAAACGTACTCATATTTATTTCCGTACTCGTACCTCAATAATTTGCATCCGTACCCTCCTCTCCCGTCTCCACCCGCCTATATTCTTAGGCCCCCTCCCCACAAAAATCAAAATTATGTCATATACTGATAATAGTCCCTTTCTAAATTTATTATTATATTTCTGCTTACACATATACCAATGAATTGAAATTGCCTACACAGTTTGGATCGTAGTGGGGGAAATACTTTATAAAACTGAGAAAGCAGTGTAAAAATACTTTAACGTAAGTTTGAGATAAGTATGTAAAGAAAATTATATCATTTTATGAAAAAATACGGTTGAATATACATTTAAACCCTGTAAACACTAAGCTAAACGAGCACATCACTGTAACAATCTATCATTCTCAACCGTTTCTGTTCACATTAAACTTTAGCTGTTTAAATTTACATATAGAATGAATTATATGTTCAGTTCTGCCAACTTAAATCAAATTTCAATTCAGCCCCTTTATGTTTATAAAATATATTTTTAGTCATTATTTTCATTTAACAAAAAATGCTCACCTCATGAAATCTGTTTGAGTAATCATGAAAAACCACAGCCATTTTTCCCCTATTCAAGCAATCAGGATCCATAACACATGCTTTTATGGATCAGTTTGATGCACCCATAAAGACCCATGTTCTGTATCCATTGAGCTCCTGACTGCTCTCGTACGCCGCCCATAGCCTCAAAAATCACAGAATTATTATGATATCTTAAATGATTTAATTATTAAAAAATGGGAACTTTACAATCAAGTTCTAAATAAAAGAATTAATGAACAAAAAGTCTCAAACATTCACAAAATTACCATAAGGTCCCTGGAGTAGCTGCTAAGATTGTTAATGACAACCTCAATAGCTGCTCATGGGACCTTATGGCAATGTTGTGAATCTTTGAAACATTTTACTTATTAATTCTCTTATTTGAGACTTTGATTGTAAATTTTCCAAAAAAAAATCTTACTAAAAAGTGGGCCGTATGAACATGTTATCATCTGTGACACTGTCATTTGTCATTGCACTCTCCCAAATCCGTGTATGTGTGGGCTTGAATTGGGTTGCCCAGATTTTAAGACTATTCTTTCACAAAAAACCTCTTGGGTCGTCATTGCCATGAAGCCCGTCAATGCTTTACTGGGACTGGATATCGCGGCCCAGATTTTATAACTGTGTTTTCGCTAGTAAAGTTACCTTGACATGAAAAAACTGGTTGAAATATAAAATTTTACTAATTCCTAACAGCTTAGTTCATATGATTTTAACTCAATTGAAACGTGATTTCTAAACTATAGTTTAGAAGAGTCTATGTTTACACTTGTTTACAGTTTTAGTCTCTGAATTTTATGAAATATATAACTTTATTTAAAAAAAAATGTACCAATGCTTTATCTAATCACAAGATAGTCAGTTATAATAAAAGGAATGCACATAAAGGATCGTACTTGTCCATTCATGCAATATCTCTTATGCCTTGTTTGGTACGGTGGAAATGAGAGGATGGAAATGGAATTTGAATTGAATTCCACGATGTTGGTATGTTTGGTATGATGGAATTACAATTCCATGTGGAATTCAATTCCACCTAAACACCCAATTTCAATTCCATACCCAAACCTATGGAATTCATTTGGGTTCTATGGAGCCCAAATTTTTTGGACCAAAATATCTTTCCTTATGCAAAATAGTCTTTTTTGTTACATTTCCAAAAAAAAAATCAACATTCATAAAAAAAGACATGGATTCCATATTCATTTCCATGACATACCAAACGTAATTTTAAAGCCCATATCTATATCCATATCCATCTCCATCAAAATCAATTCTACGTACCAAACGAGCCCTTAAAATTCATGAGTTCAAAGTGGCGGAACTAGCTCCTTATAGTAGTGGGGGCAATTTTTTATTTTCAAGTAAAAGACAACATATTTGCTAGTATAGATAATTTGAGTGAGTTCAAATATTAAAAATCAGTGAGTGTATAATAAAAATCTAATAGTTATTTATATGAATAAAAAAATTTGAGTGGGATCATTTGCACACCCGCAATATAAGATGGCACTATTACTGCCCTTTTTTAATGACCAAGATCGATCAATCCAAATTCCATAATTCAAAATAAGAGCAAGAAAATGTTTGAATTGCCCGGCAAAATTCTGCTTTCATGCAAATTAATATTGTCAAGCGAAACTTAATTCAAAGTTGATCCCTCACAAAACCACTTGTTCATTTTCATTTTGTCATGAGCGTTTTGATTGAACAATGATGACCAACTCTGTAGATGACTTGAATTCAAATACGACCAGCAATCTTTACGATTCTTTTCATTGCCTTGAATCTGGATGTTTAGGAATCCGTTGGAGAGTGATTTTATGCAAACTGATGTAAGTGTGTAAGAAAAGTTTATCTCAACTTATGTGTAACGTAATTCCAATGTGCTTCCCATACAAGCACAATATGCCCATTTGAAAACGTGATAGAGAAGTACTTTTACACAAGTTCACATAAATATATGAAAGAGATTATCGCATTTATCGAAAAAAAGTCTGTTAAACCTACGTTTGGCTTTTCCAAACGCTCCACCAAATAAGCCCTATGTTTTTTTGTTTCACCACACAGATAACACTTGTACACTGTATTATCGCTAGCTTCACTAATTATTTAAATTAAAAAGTACATCATACAAAAATATCACCTGTTTTACTATGAAATTAAGTCTTGAAATCGATAGACCAAATTTCGCTAAAATCATACCAATTCTACTAACTTTTGTAGCTTCCTTTGTAGTTAGAAAAAAACCTATACACACATATTAGGATGAGGCTTGTTTGAAATTACATTATTTTATTTTTTCAAGAGTTTGTGAAAAATGTGTGTGTACTCAAAATCTATGAAGGAAACTTGAAACAAGGTTGTCAATAGAGTTCTATACAATGATACTTTTCAGATATATCATTTGTTTGAATTTGTGAATTATGGTTTTCGAAATTTCAAGTTTTCAAAATTCAGTTTGAGGAATTGTTTTTTTGTCGGTCGAATACGATACGTAAGAATAACAAGATTCTAGCTGGTTCTTATGATTTGAATTTTAAAATGATTTAATGTTATTCAAGAAAAACTCACTGATTAATTAAAAAAATACGACTTTACGTATGTTTTTCCCCATAAAGGTAAATTTTGTTAATATAAAAAGGCCACATATATGTTGAAGGCTCAGTTTGAATGATCAAACCACTACCAGAAAAATAACATTTAGCGACAGAAAAATTCATCGCTAAGCTATTTTCCATTAGAAAATTTTCATTTAGCGACTAAAATATTAATAACCCTCGTTTTAACAATGAAAAATAGATATTTATCGACGGAAAATCCGTTGCTAAAAGGATTTTTCTGGTAATGAACTTAGGTTACGGAATTATCTTAATAATAATAAGTTTAATTACGCCACTTACTTGTTATTGAACATTTTGTTGATTATATTCATTGATAGAGACCTTATAATAACTTTTTATTATTGAAACCTTCGTTGATTATATCCATTGATTGAGACCTTATAATTACTTTGTTATTGAACCTTTCGACGATTATATCCATTGATTGATACCTTATAATATTTTTTTTCTTGAAAAAGTCATACGCATACTGTACTGTTATGCAAGAAAATTAAATATACTAATTTTTTATTTTAATATAATTCACTGTTCAAGTAAATTGGATATCTATATCTTCATTCGGCTCGAGTTTTGGTTTAATTCTCCGGTAGCGTCACTGTGTAATTATTCTAAAATTGAGGAACACAAAACGCTGAGAAGAAAAAAACCAAAAGCTAAACGACAGTTACAATCCACCTTCTAAATCTTTAAACGACACAGAAATTAATCAATTAATCAGGTGCAGTATTAAAATGGCAAGATCATCCATATATGTAAATAACAACAAATTTTCGAACAAGAAACCATTTGACGTGAAGAACAGTCACTATATATATAAAACTTGTGAAAAACTTTCATAAGCGTCAGACGAAACCCAGTTTAACTAATGAATTGACTAACACAGCGTATACATAATTATAAAACATATTCCTGCATAAATGTTCACTTGTTATGACAAGCCTCGATATATGTATTCACATAAATATATACACCCTGATCAAAACAATTCCCAACCTAGCTAGCGACTCACACACCAAATTACAAGATCAAATCCGAATTAAATAAAAGAATTAACAAACTTATTGCTGTGATTTTTATGTACAGTAAAAATAAAAAAGGAACCTCGCTAGCTGCTAGCTAACCTTAATCTCATGGATCAGTTAGCTTCAGGAATACTCTCCAACAGGGGGCTCCAGTTCTGTCCAGTATGATGATGATGCTGTCTTGCCTCCCCCAAACGAACCAGAACTTGTTCTGCAGAATTACTCTTCTTCTGCTTCTCTAATTCTCCCAATAAAAGTTGAAGCTCCTTCTTTGAAATCTTTATCTTGATCGAAGAAGAAGAAAAGGCACTCGAATCTCCCACAGGAATTTTATTGTCTTTATGATTCATCAGCTTCAGTTCATCGAACACCTTCGTCGAGCTCTTGTTCCTATCATTCTTGCTCGAGATCAGAAAACTCCAATCGTCGCCACTCCAGGACTCGACTGATGACGAGGATGACGTCGTTCCGCTGCAGTTTCCCATAATAAACTCAGATAAATTATTGTGGAAGTGATCGTGTGTGTTGTGCAGTTAAGAATGGGTGGAGATGAGTAGATAAGTATGAGAAAGGCTTGGGAATGAAGAAGGAATGAGATAAGAGAGAATGTTAATTTGTGGGGTTTTATAGTATATGAGAAGGTAGCTAGTCGACAGGGTCAATTGACCTTTTAGTTTTAATTATAAACTCTTCCGTGGCTGCTTTGCGGATGGCTTTTATGGACCATATATATTTAATCCTCTTTGTCGTCGTAGACTTTAGATAGATAAATAAATACTCCCTCCAATCCGGATATGTCTAGGCAAATTACTTTAATCATAACTATATAAAAAACTAACGTTCACTTTCCACTGTCACTATCAAGAAAAATACCATTTAACGATGAATTTAAATGGTTATTTTCTGTCGCTAATATTTTCTGTCACTAAATGAAATTTTCTAATGGAAAATAGACATTTAGCGATAGATTTTTTCGTTACTAAATAACATTTTTCTGGTAGTGTACCCCTCTTAAATTCATAATTTTCTAAAAACAGTTTCTATAAATTGCATAACCTCCATGACATTCTAATTTTGACATTAAATTCCATGCAGTTTATTTTAATTTTGGATTAGCTTTTTTAAAGTGATTGTATGCATTAAATATATAAGAGGGATTTTATTTCGATTTACGTAAAAAATGTTTTTTTAATTAATTTTGGTGCTTGACAAACACCCCATGTTTTCACCCATAATTTTATGGCAGGGGTTACATGAAAAATAAAATGTCAATGGGGTGAAGTTAAAACTCTGAAACATTAATTAGACTAGTACAGTTACATTCAACTGACTCAAAATTCAAGAAGTTTTCGTAGGCTTAACCTATTGGGTATGTTTGTTGGAGCGTTTGAAAGAGCCAAACACATGTTTAACATTGTTTTTCAGTAAAACGAGATAATTTCCTTCACATATTTATCTTGATTTACTTAAAAGTACTTCTCTACCGCATTTCTAGACAGACACATAAATTATAAGATTTTCATAAAGGATGGTTTCAATGTAAATAGTTAAAAAGGATTTTGTCAAAACAAGACATGTTTTTACAAATAATTAATTTTTATAAATTGGTTATTTTGCCACATGGAGTATATAGACATGCGCAGAGACCCTTTCTTGTGAGTTTAGAAACTTGTACACACAAACGACGAAACTTTAAAAATTAAAGAATAAAATCAACAAAATATATCAACATTAATGAAATATTTCATGTGTATTACGCAAAATTTAAGAAAAGAGACATGTTATTTATATACTATAAATAGTGCAACTATATATAAATTGTGTGTGTGTGTGTGTGTGTGTGTTTGATGATATTAATAAAGAACAGATTACGTAGTAAATTTTTCTTTATTTTGAGTTTTTGCCTTTTCAAAATTACACACGCGCCGCACATATATTCAATCTATTTTCTTTAGAAAATTATATATATATATGGTTGTAACAAAAATATAATATATTAATCAATCCTTACAAAATGTATGTGATTGAAAAGTTTAAAAGGATGGATTTGGATTTGCATGGTAAATATACAACAACAATTTGTGATCATTATCCCATTGATGATGTTGGCTAGATGGACTATGAGCTTTAGATAAATTGTTACACAAGAGGTTCCCTTGAATAACCTTATTGAGTGTCACCTTACATTTTTCCTTTACCCTATTTTAGAATACTGGAAATTGCTTGATTGACACTTCTCATCTTGGTGTGCTCAATTGACCCTCCTCATGGCCCCATGTGCATAAAACTTCTTTGTATCTGGGTTCAAACCATCACGGTTAAGTGGTAAATATAGCAGGCGGGGTGTTAACTACAATAAAAAGAATTTAAGTTTTATACATAATATAACTTTATATATAATCAACAAGCGTTTGGTTGGATTGGTAATAGCGTTCAACCAGCATACAAAGGATCTTATGTTTGAACCCTAAATGTAGCAGCGTCAAAACTTGTTGGAAGAGCTTACCACCTGAAGGATCCCACAAGTGCTCAATCCGAATTAATCGGTTGCTCGGACATCTGGTTATAGGGTACAGAAAAAACACCTGATACTGATGATCAAAGGTAAATATCAATAAAGAGGAATTATTATATGATTTATTAAGAAGGTATTTGAAAAAGGTTGGATGCAGAATGAGTATTTCTGAGTATGAACGGATCCTTGAAAGGGAATCCAATTGCAGTGTGTGAACTTAGATTTGAACAAAGGAATCTAGGACTTGCAATATTTTCTTGTTTAGTTAAATAATCAATAGCCTTCACGTGTCTGCTTTTAATTAAATGCTTAATATCCACGTTTCCTTTATCTTAGTTGATTAATTCTTAAATCATATGATTAAATACCTGCTTCAAACTAGCACTTCAAATTTGTTAAATATCCGCTTGTTTATTAATTAACGATATCTATCTGTATAGGGAAACACTCAAATGATCTTTACGAACATATACATCAAAATATTGACTTGAAATTTAATATTATTATAACCATGAACAAGGATGACGAATTAAAATGCACGTGTATATATCTTTATTCATATGTACACAAAATTATCTTTTAATCTCTTTTTTCTCTCTCTCCGTGACAACAGTAATAAAATGTATCCACGTTAATTCCTACATTGGCAAAATAAACCAATGGTAATTTATATATATTAATATTATAAGCAAATCTGTAATCAGAATTCTGAGGTTATGAAATTAAACACACTGGATTATATTATATTCAGGAATATTTTTTTTTTCAATTTTGATAATCAATACAAATTGATTCCTGATATATTTGATTAATAATTTGTACGAATATGTTTCCGTGCTGTTAGGATTTTTTTGGGGAAATGGAAGACGAGATTTGAAGTCAGATTGAGATGTTTCGATTGTCGCTGCAAGATTCGTAATTAATCAAATGGGAATGATGGCCCCAAACCCACAGAAAAATAACATAGTACCATGTTTTGAAGCCCATGGGATTGAAAGGTATTTCACCGCCTATTAATATTCAACCATTATTGTATCAAAAAAAAAATATTCAACCATTAAATACAATCGGATATTCTAAATATTATTAGACATTAAATGTAAATACATTTTTAACGTAGATTACAACATTGATCATCCTGTTGTGTGGGCAACTAAACCTTTTCGCTGAATTAAACCTTGATATGGTGCTGAAAAATGTGTATATGGTGCTGAAAAATGTGCATACAAAATATAATAAAAATTAATGAAATAATATTTAAACTATAACTTTTGTTATAAAAATAAATAAATAAATAGTGAGTCCGTTTGGCAACGCGGTGGATAAGTACTTTCACACAAATCGAGATAAATATGTGGATGAGATTGTCTCGTTTTACGAAAAACACCGTTAAACATGATTATAAATGCTTATAAGCACTTTTAGCAATTTGTCAAATGTACCAGTATGTCATTACTAATAATTCAAATATTTTTTTGCAGTTATCCCCCCCCCCCCCCCAACAGGATGTGGCTAAAGGCAAGAGATGTCATTTCACTTATTGGTAGGTTTGGTAGTTGGAGGCACATGCACTCTTTCATTCTAAACGTAAGACACGGGAAAAAATTTCAAGGCACTCTAAAATGCAATTAGATATGTTAATTTTTTTTTTCATTTATGAAGTGCACTCGGCAACGATATATATATTTTTTGTTTTATCCTTGATTTTAGTATATTTGACCATATTTTGAATCATAAAACCAATACAATCATCACTGTTTCGCATTTTTATAATAATAATTATTTCGTCGAAGCATATTTCAATTCATTGCTTCATTGTGCTTTTCTTCGATTTGGTAACGCTTCGAAAAGACTTTTTGAATCTTTGAATAAATGTGAAATATCATATTTTAGCTCATTGTGCGGATACGAATATATGTGTGCTTTTTCATTTTTTAATTTTCTGTGATATGTAACCATAGTTGTCAGACATATGGATTAAGAGATTGTTTAGATGTGAGGTTGAAAACAGCTTTTATAGATTCCGAGGTAAAATCTAGGTTTTGTAGAATAGATTTTAGAAAATAGCTTTTATAGATTCCGAAGCAAAATCTAGGTTTTGAAAAGTGATTTATGTTTGAGAAGTTATTGGCTTTTACAGATTTCGAGGCAAAAAAGAGAAAAGTAGGAAAGAGAAAGAAAGAAAAAGTAAGAAAGATGAAAGAGGAAAAATTATGAAAGAGAAAACTAAGGTCTCATTCGAGATGGTTTTGAGTTTTAAATTTTAAAATATTTAAAAACTGAAACAAATTTTTAGTTTTTTGGTTTTAGGTTTTTTTTGTTTTCAATTTGAAAAAAGTGTTGTAAATTAGAAATAGGTGAGGTAAATCAAGTTAACTATGCTACCATCAAATAATGAAAAATGATAAAAATTAAATAATTATAAAAAAATAAAAAATTTAAAAATAAAAATATAAAAATGATTGGTTGTTGCTGGGAGGGCTTAAAGGGGGGACCGCCTCACTCGGAAAAGAAGGTGGTGGCTGCTGCAATAAAGGCGGGAGGAGTATTGGATTTGTTGCGGGTGCCAATGACGGAGGAGGAGTAGAGTTCGAATAAGGTGGAATCGGAGTCGGAGGGGCGGAGCTAGAGCTAAAGTTGGGAGTGGGAGAGGCAAAATTGAGGGCGGGGAAGGTGATGACAGTTGAGTGAGAGAGATTGAAGAGAGAAGGAGAAATATCGTCGGGAAGGGTAATAGATTTTTCAAAACTAAAACTAAAACTGAAAAACCCATTTTTATGGTTTTCAAATCTGGATAAAATCTTTTTTGAAATTGTGTTAAAAACTAACTCAACCCCATTTTAGCCGAACACGTTTTTTTTCCAAAATTGCATTTAAAACAAAAAACTCAGCATCACCCCGAACGGGCCTTTAGGTTTCAAAACCTAGGTTTCAAACTGAAGTTTTGTAACTAAAATAGCTTTTGGGAAAAAAATTTTACTTGGACAAAACCTCGGTTTTAAAGTAAAACTTAGGTTTTAAAACCAAACATAGGTTCTAAAATTGGTTCCAAAACTTAAACACTCTCTGATTTTACTGTTTTACTTTTTAGCTTACAAAATTACGTTGAGTCGCTCTTAAATTAATGCTAGTTGCAAACTGGATTAATCTCTTTATACCTTACAGAATTGTGTTAACTCAATCTTAAATTCGTACAATTTTTTAAAGATTTAATTATAATTAATATAATTTTGCAAAAAAAAATTACTGGTTTAGTATGCTAGTATGCTAAATTATGAATATTGATGTATTTAAGTTCAATTATTTGTATTTAAAGCATATTTAAATTATTTATTATATTATAAGTTTTCATTATATAATTTTAATGGCTCTTTATTAATAAAAGTAAATTCTTACGACATTATGATTTGAACTTGCTATCTAAATGTACATCTCTATCGTAAGTTTACTTAAACGATTGAGTTTGACAACCTTACCTGTAACTACCGATTTATTGGACAAACACGCAGAAATGACACAGCTTGTCCTTACCTTGTGCACCCCCTTGTTACGGCTAATTATGATAATTAATATCATTTTACATAAAGATTATAAGACATAAATACATATAACACGTAATTATTTTTTATTACCAGCTTTCAATAATAACGAATTATATTAGTATCCAAATATATTTTTGTTTGAATATAAAATGGAATCCATTACTTAGAACAAAGTAGTATACTAGATCAGGAGGGTAGAATTACCCTCTCAACCACCATATGAAGCACAGGAGAAGGTGGTTGCTCATAGAAACAAAAATTTTCTACTAGATCATGAGCCATTCTCATTAACCTGTCTGTCAAAATATTATTATCTCTCAGAACATGACGGAAAACAATGTTCCAATTACTAGCTAACCACATCCAAGCTTCATCAATAATATCTTTGAAATGGTTCCTTCCATCACACCCACGAGCCACTATATTAACAGCCTCAATGCAGTCCATGATTACTTCGACCTTCCTATACTCATGTATCTGACATAATTGCAACCCATAGACAATGGCTATAAGCTCCGCAATGGCTGGGGGACCATAGGGAGTTTACAACTAAATCCACATATCCAATGATTATCAATCATACTAAGAACGCCTCCACAATCGTTGCGGCCCGATCTGAGCACAGATCCATCAACCTCTAGTTTGCAAAGGCCAATCGATCTTGTTCTGCACTCCTGCTACTCACTGGGTTGGCCTGCATAAAACTTGCGATTCGACAAAGATATTGGTGGCTACAAGCTCTAAGGAAAGAGGATTGAACACTAGTGGGTTCACAACTCTCTCCCTCTCCAAAAACTTTTTTGCAACAGTTCACCCAAATGTCCCAACAAATGTACCCATACAGAGTACACTATTGGATCTTTTGGGTAAAATCCTTACCTGCCTGCTCCTGTAATTAAATTCCACTTTAATCAATCTGAAAAAAATTCCTCACATAAGGAGGAATCCACCAAAGAGAGTCATCGTTCCCGAGCATTAGTACAATCTCGAAGTAACTGTACAGGAGTTTCATCTTGGTTACGCTGTATTATATCCAAATATAATCTTGGTTATGCTGTATTATATCCAAATATATTTGAAGCATCGACTCTGTGCACAAAAATTACTTTTTATTTTTATTTTCATCCTTTACTTTCTTAAGTCTACCATTTGATTCATTTTAGTGATTGTTAATTGATGAGATTGTTTTTTAAAAGCCTATCTATAGGTACCAATTAATGGTTGGCGTTAAATCACTTTCCTTGAAGACTTTCGCTTTTCCCGATTCTTTTCATACTCATGTGTGATCAACCCCCACCAGCACTTGACTATGAGCTGTCAAAATATTTCTGAATTCGGGAATTTAGACAAAAAAATATAACAAAAATTTTAGAAAAGCAGTGTGTTAATTAAAATCAGTGCTGTTAGGTCTTTCCCCCACTAAAAATGAAATCACATGCATTACGGCCAAAAAAATAAAATAAAATACCATTTAAGTGCACTTTTTTTTCTCACAAGAACTAACATTTACCCGTTGATGTGCTTCATAAAATTCTTTGGCATAACAGACAGATGCATAACTTGGAGTTCATGAGACCAGAAAATCCAGCATAACGATGGTAAAGCGATACCTTAGACAACACAAAGCAAGACATGGGATGGAGCGACAATGGAAGAAGCAAACCACCAGATCATCATGGTTGCCTGGAAAAGCTCCTGTCGAAGGTGGTGCAAGCTGAATATAAATGGCTGGAGAACCATTCAAGGACAAGCAGGATGTGGGGGGGGGGGTTATAACTTATAAGAGGTGACTGTGGGGAATGGTTGCATGGATATTCCACTCGGCTACAATTCTGTGAGGTGCGAATTGCAGAAGCATGGGGGGTACGCAAGGGGCTTAGAATATGTTGGCAACTCGGTTTCTGAAAAGTAGAAGTCGAATGCGACATTTTCCAAGTTGTGGAAGAAATTAACAGAAACCATGATGTAGTTTTTGGATAGAGTCGATAAATTCAATTAAACTCATTTAAATAGAGGGTCATCCTTGTGATTTTGAACTTTCAAAAGGAATCGAACTTCAAAGGGTAAACTCTATTAGGCCCCCGGCTTCTTCTTCTTTCCTCTACCAGCGGCACCGAGGAGCTCTGTTAAGGCACTTTTTAGGAATAACTTAGGTAACTAAAATATCTGCTTTTCATCTCTATTCCTTTATAAAAGTTGTTCAGAATAATTTTATCTTTCTAATGATAGTATTTTTATGTCGAGGGGGCCTAGTTGTATATCTAGCTATGTAGGGCCTCTTTTTTTTTAGACTATCACGTGTAAGATATATATATTGCCATATAATTATGTTGTTCATACTCTTTAAATGATTTTACTCATCTTGATGATGTATCACTACCATTTTTAGGGCATTTTGATAGCCAATGTTCCTTAAGTGGGAGATTTAAATTGTGAATGATATTTTGAATGTTTGAATGACTTGAGTCATCTTTAGGTTAAAATGACATTTCATGGTATTACTTTTGAATTAAATTTTAACTGACGGTTTATGGGAAAAAAACATTTCACCAACAGCTGAAATGTTTATAGTTTTTTCATTCAATGGAAAATTGATCATTTTACCAAAAAATGTATTCTTGCAGCTGGTTTCTTGGATCATTTGGTGCTTTTTATCAGATCTTTGGTTCTTCGTCTTCTGATTCTATTTTTATCAACTAGTTTATAGTTTTTTAGTCAATCTTTTCCTTGCTTTTTTGTATTGCTCTTGTTTCACTTTGATTCTCTAGATCCAATGCTTTTTTTTTCTTGTTTGCTAATATTTAACACAGGAATTTCAGACTTGAGGGGGAAAGATTGGCCTTTTAAGTTCAGCTTTTAATTTTCGTAGCTCTTTGAAACTTTGGGTACATGGATGTGACCATCTAATCAACTCCATCTTCCAATTCTCCAGCTTTTTTTTTTTCTGGCCAGTTTTATTATATTTCATTGGATTTAAATTAAACAAGCCTAAAGCCGTACGTAGGCCAACCCTTAACTCATCTTCTCATGGACCAGGCCGTGCATTCCTGTGACAGGATGGCTCGTATTCCTACCTTTAGTTGGGATTGGCAAGAGAGAACCACTCATAAATATAAATGCAGAGAAGGTGATAGATTTGTCAAGTCTCATGGAGTGCACCACCGGATAATATGCAGCTCATGCTGCAAGAACATTTGGAAGGGAAAGGAGTACCCCTCGTGTTTTAGGAAGTTAGCTTATTAGGCATTTGCCCCATTGTATCACCAAAAAAAATTCTTTACTATATATATCAATTTAGCGATCTGCTTGACTACGACAATTTCAAATGTTGTGAAGTTCAATTGCAGATAACTCTTGAGTTTATACACATGAGAGGTTCCAATAATGTGTCTGTGCGTGCACCTATCTAATACACACACATTCATGAGCTGGAAATCGAAGGAGTACTATGATTTTTGTTAATTTTTCTATGCGAAATACTTCAGCTGGGACTGATGATCCCAGTGTTGAGTTTATGGATAAGTCTTGCGTAAGCCTAAGAAAAGAACGAAGGTCTCTATCTACTATCTAGACAAGTCATTGGTGGGCACGCCCTTATCTGGATAAGGATGTCCCTCTTAACTATCCCCAAATTCAAACAAAATGTATGAAAATGACAATAGATGTATATGATATCAAACTTTATTTTCAAGGATAATCCTCAAAATAATCCTTCAATGCTCTGATGTCAACTTTTTTTCAATTACAATTTCGTCATCCACGCCAGTGCATAGGTATTTTAGTTTCCTAAAAAAAGGCAATAATTTTTTTTACTCAGGTAAGTATTGTTAAGCAGATCAAGAAGAACTTCATTGATCACAAATATAAAGATTATTTATAGAAGAAAATTTTTTCCTTCTAAAGGATATTGCTAAACCCTAAACTTTTACGGTTGATGAAAATCCAAGTTAATCTTTCTTTAGGGAGAGACCCTTATTATTATCTCTTTTTATATTAGTGGGACTCCATATTCTCTTATATTAGTTACAATACTAATGGCTCGTTTGGTATATTGGAATTGATTTTGATGGAAATGGAGATGGAAATAGAGATGGATATGGATTTTAAAAGTGCGTTCAGTATGTCATGGAAATGAAACCTACTTTTTATATAAAATGATTAAAATACCCTTTTGGTATTTAAAATTAAAAAAAGCTTCAACCTGACCAAAAAAAGCTTCAACCCAGATCTGGCACAGTGCATTCCAGCCTCATCGTAAAAGCTTCAACCCAGATCTGCATTACAGTGCATTCGCTTGCTAATTCGTAAGGTTCCAGATATTTAAAAATAAAAAATCTACAAAAAAATATTCACTTGCTTCGGTGCCTGCAAATCTGCTGCTACAGTGCTTGTGTGGTTGAAGACGGAAGAGTGGGAAGGAGAAGACGAAGAGGATGGAGAAGACGGAGGAGTGGAAAGGTTGTCGTCCGCCGCTATCTTAGCCGGCTGTGGATCACCGTGGTTGAAGGTGAGAAGCTCACTGTGGTCAGTGCCTACAGATCTACTGCTACAGTGATTTCGTGGTTGAAGACGGAGGAGTGGGAAGGAGAAGACGGAGAGGATGGAGAAGACGGAGGAGTGGGAAGGTTGTTGTCCGCCGCTATCTTTGCCGGCTGTGGGTGAGAAGTTCGCCGACGGCTACGGTAGAAGCAGGAAGGTAGAGGGCAGAAGAGGAATTGGAAACATGGAATTGCAAAACTGAGCTTCTTTGATGGAATTCATTTCAGCCAATCTTGATGGAATTGGCTTTCATGTGGAGGCCAATTCCATTGTACCAAACATATAATCTTCATAGAAATTAATTTCATTTCCATTTCCTTCCTTACCTCAAAATACATCATACCAAACGTGCCTAAGATCTTATATTCATATAGTTTATTCAACTAGTATAATCATAAAGCAAACAGATGATAACACTTAATTTTTTTTGTAGGTAATCAGAGCTTTCCTTCCTTGAACAAGTGGTTCGAGACTCCAACAGAGAGATACTAGTTTTTTTTTTTATAATTTTAGGGAGGGAATTGAAGATAAGGAAATATTCAGAAAAACGGAGGCTAAAAGTCAAATTTTAATTCTTATCTCTACCTATAATAAATTAAATATGTAATCTGTCGTCAGCCATTGGGTTCTCACTCAGAAGAATATTTTTTATCCGTTTTTTCATTTTTGTTAGGCTTATATTGTATTAGAAAACTGTTGGTTTCAGACTTAATATTTTCTCAACGTGAGTTGAATTAAATCTGCATATTTAAAAACCTATGGTTTGGAAACGACATACTATTTCAAAGTCTCAATTTTGAGCATTGAGGCCGCAAGATAAAGACGATTATTATTAATTAATGAATTAATTATTTAGGTATTTACCGGGAGAACTTTGTAGACAGAGATTTCTTTTTTTTTTCTTTTTTATATATACAATAGACAGAGATTTCTTTTGCAACGTATAATGGATTGGAAATTGATTGGGCTTGGCCCAATTTGATATTAAGCGGTTTTAGGTTGAGGGATATTAAATTAAGGAAGATTTATTGTAAGGTCCCGCGCTAACGAATTATTTATTGTAAGGTCCCAGTGGTTGCTAATGGAAGCTACTCCATTTGTCAATAGTGTTTCTCAACTTATCATTAACAACCTCTTGAGACCTTTTCATAAATAACTTCTTTTTATAGGACTTAAGACTAAATCTCCCATAAAATAATAAAACCAGACCTCTATTATATATATATATATAACATGTAATATGTGAATGTGATTTTAATCTCAATCTCATGTGAACACAATTACTTGGCAAATACGCAACCAATTTTTCTCATCTAGGTGTTGTCTTATTGTTTTCTCAAGAATGATACAAGACTCGGAATCGGCAATATATTAATTAATATTTGTGAACATTAATACACACAAAATTATATTGATATTGAGGTATATTAATGAGTAACTTGTTTTAGGTTCCAGATAATTGTCACCTTACCTCCCCATCCTACGCAGCTTTTAACGATAATCCTTTCAATTCATATTTGTATATACACATCTAATATTCATCAAGCGTATTAAGAAAAATTCTATCTTTTTCTATATCCCATTAAATTTTAAGGTGAAGAAAAATGACGGGTGAGACTTACCACGTTCCGCACAACTTTTCTTTCTAAATATAGAAATTCATCAATAGAGTTGGATTAGCGAAAGAAGTTAGTCCATCGTAAAGTGATACATCAATTTTCAACTCTTAGTTAAAGAATATGCTCACATTTAGTGAATATGCTCTCATTCACTTGAAAAAAAGTAATAAAAGGATACTTGGCATCCAGCTGCTGCATAACAATCAAAATATGAATATTTTTTTTGAAAAAAATAAAGAAATACATCATGAACAATATAATTAGCTATCTTGTAATATCCTAATTTTTTATTAAGAATTAATTAGGATTTATTAATAAAAATATATATAATAAATAAAATAAAATAGGGGTCATATTGTAATTTCTGAAACTTTGGGGGCCTTTGCTGTAATTTTCATTTTCATTTTCTTTTTCTTTTTCTAAACCCATCTCCACCGCCTCTGTTCATATTATTTGAAGGAAAAAAATTGGAGAGGCAACAAGTGTAGTTGAAGTGGCCGTGGAGCAGTATTATATATACCCCTCCCCACCTCATTTCCCAGCACACATAACGCGCACACAAGCACAGTCCAGCGACGGAAAGGGAGAGAGAGGAAAAGCTTTTTTTTTTAGTAACAATGTTCTGCTTTTAAGATTATTTAAGTAAGTAAAATGAGCTATTTTTAATATAGTTCCTTCATGAAAATTATTCTAAATATTTTTCTCTACCTAATAGTAGTAATATCATATTGATTAGAAAATATTTTGGTAGTTAGAGTATTATATAGTTAGAATTTTATTTATAGAAGATTATATAATAATAGGTATATTTTCATAACCATGTTTCACATAGTTAGATTTATTTATTGGACATATGAAGTATTTTAAAAAATTATTTTGTATAAGGTTTTTAATATATAAAGTGTTTAGAGTTATCGAAAGTTGAGACATATAATTTATTTGAGATTATTGAAGATAGTGAAGAGTTTATAAAGGAAAAGATATTTTAGAGGTAATGGTGAATTTATAATGATTTATTTTTGTTTGGAATTTTAGTAAAATTGTAATTTTCCAATATTCAGAGATTTAAAGGAAATTAAGATATTTGATATTTTAGTCAGAGGAAATAAGGTTGCAAAGAAATAAGGGAGAAAATAGATAAAGATAATAAATCTCTGTGTGATGATTTCCTATACGATTTCATGATGATGTTGTCCATTTGATTATGAATTGATAGATATGTGTGTGTTAATAACTACTGTTATGCGGATATTGATTCAACTCATCATGATGATCGTGATAAAAATGATTACATTGTTATTGATGTGAAACGAGATTAGAGACGATTATGAACCACTTACAAAGATTGATATTACCTGTGAATTTGTTTTCATATATAATTAATTGTTTATCTCTTATCGACACTCGCTCGTATATCTTTTAAGTAGAAATGTTGGTTATTGGAACTTTTGTCTCATTATATCAAATTAACATTTTTCAGATGATAGATTTTATGCTGAATAGTCGGGGAGAGTTACGAGGCTGCAAGATATTCCTACATTGTCTTTTTTATTCATGTGTTGATTGTTGTATATTGCCATCTATAGGGCTCATTTTGGCAAACCATGTCTTACCGCAAATGTTGGTAACTTTAAGATATAAAGAATCAGAGTTGCGCAGTGAAAGTAGATTGAAGTAAGTTACTAATTATTGATTTTACTTTGATTAACAACTATAAATAAGTTAATTATTTGGTATTAAGGAAGGGGATTACAATCTGCAAATGAAACTTCAAACCTCGAGTGGAAGTATAATAGAGTTGAACCACAAAAATAGAGTTCATTCCAACGATGACTAATTAAATTAATCAACATAATAAATCTATAATATAAAATGTATAAGAAATCCCACAATTCTTACATGCATGTGATTAAGCAGTACTACTTTTGATTATTTGTTGATTTAATTTGAGCTAAATACACCACCTAAAAGTATTTATATATATAATTAGAATATATATATATATAATTTTATAAGTCTTATAGATTAATTGAAAAAAATGATAAACATCAATTCTATCTCTGCACATTAAATTTTAACCATCAAATGGTAATTTTAGATTTTGTTTGGTTTCACTTCCCCAAATTCATGTTTGGTTTCAAAACCTATGTTTTACTCTAAAATCTAAGTTTTGTCCAAGCACTCATATTTTTTGGAAAAGCTATTTTTGATACAAAATCTCGGTTTGAAACATGGGTTTTAAAAAATTATTTTCTAGCCAGACCACACCATCTTTCCAAATAATTTTTTATTTCTTATTTTTCTTTATTTCTCTTTCATCTTTCCTACTTATTTATTGCTTCGGAATCTGTAAATGTCAAAACTTCCCAAACACAATCACCTTTTTAAAATCTGGGTTTTACTTCAAAATTCGTAAAAACTATTCTTAAAAGGACTTCTAACCGAGCCCTTAGAATATTGTAAAGAAAGGATTGGTAAATCCTCTATATATCAATTATAAAATGATCGGTATAACTAATTATTTTATTCTAAAAATTAGTTAAATTTATCTTATAGTTAGGTTGAAGCATTGAAGTAAGGGTTAACTTTCTTAACATGGAGTGATCTGCATCTTAATTAGGTATAAAACCACCAAAAGTAATAAAAAGGTGGGAATGAGCGGTTGAGGCTGATGGAGAAATCAAAAGATGTGTATAGAGAGAGAGTAACCTTTTGCGACAATTTCGCAGGAGCGAGTGGCGTCATGGCTCCCACCCATTACCAAACACGTCCATTAATCTCTTTAAGTCACAATATCAATAGGTTTGTTTGGTTAGCCCGTTTAGACAATCAAAATTCATTCCTACACTTATCGAGACAAAATTCCTCTCATATATTTACCTCAGAATCTGTGCCGGTTTTCTCAACAAATTATCCAAACAAGCCCATTTTCTATTTACTGATAACCCCGTCACAGCTTCAATTTTAAGAAAAAATTGTTTTGTTGCTCCATATCTCTATCGACTTTATTTTTTAAAAGAAAAATATTTTTTGCAAGAAATAAATTAATTCAAACCCAGACAGATAACAATTTGATTATTGAATAATAATCATCCAATTTTTAATTATGAATTTTGAGAATTAAAATTTGTTATATATGTTTGTGTTTGAGAATTCGTTAGAAAAATAATTTTATATTGAAATCATGATTTCACACAAATTAAAATAAATATGTAAAACAAGTTTTCTCAAATTATGTAAACGTGATTCTAAATGAGTTTGGTA
>JANTPZ010000308.1:0-19545 GCA_025593235.1 Vachellia pachyceras | reverse complement strand
AATATTACATGAACTTTTATGATGATTAAAGTGCATAATTATGTATGGAATGTGACTTTTTGTGCTATGGCCATATGCATGCTAAAGTGAAGTTTGATGTGTCACATGTTTATGTAATCATACACATGCCTTAAAGTTATGTATGCACATTCACAATGTTTCGATTATGTGGTTTTACTATTGGGATTCCCAAATCTCATTCCCCACCAACTAACCATGTAGGTGGAAGCTCAAGCAATGCTAAGGAATTGGTTGATGATGCTTGAAGATGATGCCTTTGCTTGCTTGATTTTGTGTAAATATATGAGATGATACTCTCTCTTTGAAGTTGCCATGTTTGTATTTAAACCTCTACAAGAAGAATCATGTGAATGGTTAATGATGCATGCATGAAAATGGACTAAAAGTAACAAGGAATGGTAAGGCATAACCATGCATGTTCAAGGTGGATTAATGAACCAAAAAGAGGTTTTCATGAATTTTAAGAAAAATTAGTTTCAAGATTAAAGGGTTCCAATAGCCCTGAAAAATGAATTTGTTTCATATGGGAATTAAAAATAGCAAAAGAGCTCTAAATGAGCTGAAACTTTCCAGTCAGAAACTACACATCACAATCTTTAAAATGATATAAAGTTTGCAAAATTCGGATGTGTATTTTGAGAGATATGATTTTCCAAAGTTTAAGGTAAAAACTGGAAATATGGAAAATGACCATTGGAGCAGCACGTGATTTTTGAATAAAATGATTCAAATGGCTAAGGTTTTGGGCCAATGAGTATTTTTTCCTTATAGATAACTTACTAATATAAATTTAAAAATCGAAACCACTCAATTTCAATTTTTCTATAATTCATTATAATTTTTCAAAGTTGGGTCAGATATCTGAAAAAATGCCTTGTGAACGGTAACAACGTTTTCTACGTTTTTGAAAAAACCAAATTCACAATTTTGGACAAAATTTTGATATCTAAGACCTAAGAGTGATTCAAAAGTGATCTAATACAAACATATATGGGATCTAGTAGGAGGTGTTACATTAAACAAATTAGTTTAGAAGATTTCATTATTAAAATTGTATTTTAACCAAAATGTAAACCACGCGGTAGTGTACCACATGATGGCGCTGGAAGACACTATTGGGCAATATTTTTGTGTCCCACCCAATTTAATTTCAAATCAACTTTAATCTTAATTAAAAGATAGAATACCATGACTAGTCAGTTTAACTTTCATTCATTACAAGTAAATATGTTGTTTATTTTAGTTATTGTCTTATACTATCAATAGAAAATAAGTATTTTTAATTATATTCTTAACAAGTATTTGATATCACTTATTAAGGTGCTTAGTATTATTGCAATTCTTATGCATTAATTTATACATGATACTCCCTCCACTCCTTTTCTATAAAAAGCAATTACTAAATTACACAAATGTGTTGGTTAAAATTTGTTAAAAGTAATAAATATATAAAAGATATATTTTTATTTTATTTAAGGAGAGAATGAGTGGAAAGAAAAATGATTGGAAAAGGAGACGAGACGATAGAGAATTGAAAAAAAATGCATAAAATTAGTTGGAAGTTAAAAAGTGAAAAAAATGCATTTATTTTTTGGACAAGTATAATTCACTATTTATTTATAGGATCAGTTGAAAGAATGTTGCTTATACGTAGAACTAAAGAGAAAGTTACTTTTTAATCATTTCATGAAAGCAATTTGTATTATTTTTCTCAAATAATCCTGAGCATTACTGCATCCTGTCTCATTATCTGTTTCCAAAATTCCACCTAATTGATTAAACGTAGATAAATTAAGAACATATTTGAGGCATTAATGTATAAAACAAGAATATATTTTTGGCAAAATATATAATTAATGTAGAAGACAAAGTTTTTAAGAAATCATATAAAAATGATTGACCGAAAAAAAAAAACCAAAAGGGTCCTATATAAATTATGGGAGCAAGCAAGAATCTATGGAACGAATAAATAATAAAATATAAAGTAAAAAAAAACGTGGGTGGGTGGGGCTTACCCTTCTTCTCATCCATCCTCATCTTCAACCCTGCTTTTTTCCTTCCCTCCTTCCTTCATCTATCTCTGACTTGTACAGCTGGCTCACAACTCATCTTCTTCACTGTAAATATATATAGACACAGAAAAGCATCTTTCTTACACACACACACACACACACACACACACACACACACAAAGAGGTTTTGTATTATTACATTGATTGGTTATGGAGATCAATCTGGCAATGAAGGAGCTGGAAAGAGGGCGTGAGTATGTGAACCAGCTTCAACGATTGATCTGGAAGTCCGATAGTGGAGAAGATGATGATGGGACCTTGACGACGTCGTATGCTCAAGATCTTGCTTCCAAAGTGGAGGATTCTCTGAGAAATGCAATTTTGCTCCTCAACAACCAACACTTTTCTGGTGTTTCTGCAGATTCGCCATCTAACTCTGATGAATCTCGCCTGCGTTCTGAGAGCAAAAGCAGCACCAATACAGATCCAACAAGATTCTCTCCCCAAAAAAGGTACTTGTGAATCGTAGTACTTGATTCATCATCTCCCTTTCTCTTTCAACTTTTCCATTCTTTGGTTTATTGTGCTTGTTCTAATGCTAAAATTTAGAAATAATTAATTGGATAAAGTATCATTCAACTCTAAGATGTAATTTTCAATAGCATCCATCACCCTAATCTTGTTTATGGTGCATCAAATACTTTAATGTCATTCCCTTGTGTATCTAACTCTTCTTGATGTTATTTTTCTGGTTACATCCATAACCTTAATTTCGCTTATGGTTTAGCGTCTTTTAATCATAAGAAAAATAACATCAACGTCCTAGTACACAATAAATAAAATTAAAGTGTTGGAATTAATTAGAAAATTAAATAAAATTAGGGTTAGGTACAAGTTTACTCTAATTTATTCACGAATATTACACAAATCGGTAAAGTTAGCCATTTGTCGTTGTCATCTGAAACTTACGTGTCACCTTTTTTGTGTGTGTGTAAAATACCCTTCTTTCAATGAAGAAATTAAATTTTGAGTAAAAATAAAAATGAAGAAATTAAAATAACTTTAAAAACTTCTTATAACAAAGGGGTATATAAGTTAGAGTTTGAACAAATCCAAGTTTAGAAACTTGTTTGCGAGGATACTTGAACTAGTTTTTTACAAACACAAAATGTGTGTATGTGAAAGCTTGAAAATGGTTTATAAAACAAATTAAGTTTTGTGTATAAGTGTCATACCTTACTTTTAGATTATATTATAGTCCATTCTATGTACATCAAAGCCACTTTCGATGAATAAGGTACTATAAAATTAAGACTGAATTTTTTTTTTTCATGGCGCCATTCCTTTAGCAAAATATCTCTTTCATATTCGTATCTTAGCATTATCAAAACATTGATAAACGCTCATTGTCTCATAGGCGTTACAGTAAACAAAAGTGTAGTTACAAATGCTAAGTTAGAGAATAACTAGACATATTCTTATTCAAACACAAAATATATACATCTTTTTGGAACTGCTAATATCATCCTCAGTCGTGCTCGAACACAATGCCCTTACCCTTAGGAGTAACTGTTCGTGCTGTATGATTGAAGGAAGGGTGAGATTTTGGGAAATCTAAGTAGCAACAACTTTTAATCATGTTAAATATGCAAAGCTATAGTCTAATGCATGTAAAAATAAGCCATAAGAACAAAACCTTAAGCATATCCATGTTGAATTAACAGCAAGCTAGTGCACGTTCCCTTAGCAGATAGATAATTAATTGTGCACATCTATGGTAGTTAGCTACTATGCCGACTATCTGCTGCATCATGGCCATGAAAATATTCATAACATTCATGCAAGGGATTTTACATGTTCTCATGCCTATTTATGGCAACATGGCACAAACAAACATACGGTAACAATGCATAATAACATGAGAGGAAAAGAGTTACTACCTGGTTTTTTTCTTCCTTTTTACCTTCTATTCGTTTCTTTCCTTGATAACTCCTTATTAGGCTCGGGCATGTTTCACGGCCTGTCATTTATACAAAATTTAGAGTGCATTACATTCACCTTATTTACAATTCCATAACTTAGCTAGTTATTCCCCTAATCCCCACTTAACCTAAGATCTAGTCTTATTCATTAGAAACTTTGAAAATTCATAACTTGATGTAAAAAACTCCAATTGAAGTGGTTCAAGTCTCTATTTAAAGCTCTTCCAATCCTCTATCCAGGAAAAATAATAACCAGTCATCATATTAGGAACACAAATACAGAATTCGAGCACAAAGACTACTGTTCACCTGATAAAACTGGAACTTCCAGTTTCCCTGCCTCAACTTTAAAAATTCATAACTTCCATTGTACACATCCAATTAATGTGTTCTAGGACTCCTTTTAAATCTTGAGATGTGTATTAAGTGATTCTAAAATTTTGTGGGCAGAAGAGACCATTTGCCTTAGTTTAGGTTCACCCAAACATCAATGCTCAAATCTGTAACAGTTTTGACTTTTGTACCTAATGCTTCCAAAATTAGTGTTTCACTTGTACCCTATACAATTTTTGCTTCTAAACACATTGGGACCATCAAAATAGACAAATTCACACTCTTTCCTCATGCCCTGTTCAGACCTAAATCTCCCCAAATCAAACCACAAAACACAATCAACTTCCAATCCTCACTAAAACATGTTAAACTCTTACTCTATCATACATGAACCATTTATCATGCCATTTCTATGATCTTAACATCATTAAAATACCAAGAACACCTCTTAACCAAATCAGGGCAGCCAATTGAAAATCATGAAAACCTAATCAAATACCAAAATACTTAGTTCAAATCAAAGCCCATACACACCTCTTTCCTTTTCTAGAGTTTGCTCTTGATTCTTCCAATCTCTACACTTCTTGGGCAGCACCAAACCCCTCTTTTCACAAAACTAAAAACATAGAAATGTTGCTCTTGATGAGTGGAACAGGTTTTATGAAGTGACACTTTGAGCTAGAAATGAGGTTTTGGGGGTGATTTTGCTTGAAGACTTCTCTCTCTCTCTCTCTCTCTCTCGGCTCTCTCAAAACCGACATTGGGAGCTTGAAGATGAATCTGAAATTCATTCCTTTCCTTGCTGGACGAACTGAAGAAGATGGAGGGATATTTTGGTGGTTAAATGATGTATTTAATTAAATAAAGTTTTGCTTTTAATCCACCAATGACAAACCACCACAAATACCCTTACTTTTCCTTTTTCTTGTTAACTTATGCAGAAAATCTTCCTTATTTCAGACCCAAGCACGTCCTCATCATCATATTTTGGGCTCAAATTGGGCTCTTGGGTGATATAAATTTGTGCTTGTCCAATGGCCCTATAAAGTGGATCCAAGAAGAGAGAAAAATATATGTTTAAGGGATAACTATATCATGGTTTGAATCAATTAGATTTTGCTCAAATTTGTACTTTAATCATCCTTAACGTTATTCCATTAGAAAAATTTATTCCTCTTATAAAACATCCCATTATTATAATCCTTAAATTAATCTTTCAAAATTTGGGATATTACAATAAGAATGTAAACAGTACACTAATTCAAATACTGTTTCAAATTCATCACAGAATGCCCATCAATGTTGTATCGAAAAAAAAAAAACAGAATGCCAATCAATGTTCTAGAAATATAGAGTTAAGGGAAGAGATAAATTACAAATTATGATTTATCCTGGTTCAATTCCATCCACCTTTGAATCTATACTTATAGTAAATATCATGTGTTCGAACAATAATTTTAGAACATCAAATAAGAATTACCTGGTTAATATTTATTTATCAAGTTTCTCCAAACTAATTTGGCTTACATATAAGTTGGTGTATAATCTAATGATACATATAAGTATTTCAAAATATATGTTATAATTAAAAATTTATTTATTTTTTATATCTATAAAAAAGTCAACCGACTCTAGTATTAAAGACCAAAGGTACTTTAATAAATGATACAAATGGAAATGGAAATATCTGGCATTTCTTTCTAAAACTGATATGCTTGTTATACATGGAAAAATCATGAATCAATAATGCATATCTATATCATAGAGCTTCACATAAAGATGATAGCCTTTAACAATTTTACCTATGAAGACCATGGTTGTTATGCATCCAAGCTTGTATATCTTTAATCTTGTTGAGCTCTTATTAGATATTTCTTCACCTTTATTATCTTTATCTTGAGGGTAGCATGATGACATTGATAACTTTTGTTAATTTCCCTTGATATTCACTCTTATCTTGGACACCGTTTAATAAAATGATCTCTTTAAAATATTTACATGTATAATTAGATTATGTATCAATTTATGCATTAGGCAAATTAGATTGGATAAAACAGTAAATATAAAATACTTTGAAATAATCTATTTACTTTCTTTTATCTCTCTAAACTAGTTAACTTGGTATTATGTGAAGGACAAAAAATAGTACTTCCTATCGGTCAAATGGTTAGTCTAAGTATCAACATGCATGAGAATAATGAAAGTAGTACTATGAATCATGCATATATATGAGAAATCTTTAAACTTAATATATATCCAAGCCACATATATGTGAAAATAAAGCTTTGAACACTATTGGATCAAGAATCAGTCTAAGAGCAAGACTGTAAGAAAAATATGATTTCATAATATATAAAGGAAGTTTAAATATATAATCATTTCTCCCAAAATATATATAATACGAAACATGAGTAAAAACACTTCCATGACTGTATCTAGTCTATACTGCTACTTTAACATCATCTGTTATCATCGAAACTTGCATCAAACATAATATATCATTGTATATTAATTATCTACAGCAAAGAATAGAAATATTAAGGGGCTAATTAATCAATTTGCTAGCTATTATTTATGAATTGAAATTTTTTGGGGCAGGAAAAGTATAAAAGCATGGGAGGACTACTCCAAAATTGGTCCAAAGGAAGATGGGTATGCATGGAGAAAGTATGGTTAAAAACTCATACTCAACGCCAAACACCCCAGGTGAAAATTCCTCCTTTTTAATTTTCATTCATTCAGTCTTATGTGCTTTTACTTATCCATTCTTAAAGAGATAACCTTTCTCCATCAACCACCTTTCGGTGGTTGATCAAAAGGTGACAAAATCAGCTTCAACAGTAGGCTTATGTTGTGTATAGCTGAGAGTTTGGATTCTGCATAGGCCAAATTCAAATAAATTTGCATTTTCTACATGCTTCATCTATGACATCTTGATGAGGGTATTTTGTTCTTTGTTTGCTCTATGATAATACTGTTATGAAATCTATGTAGCCAACTTCACTTATTAGATGTAAGACTTATTTTTTGTTGTTTGCTTCCATTCATTCACTACAAACTTCGATATTCTTAATTAAACCCTTTGCTCCAGCATATGTAGGGCTAGTCCTGCAATAATATATACCTGTCTTCACTCTTGATGTAGTGTAGGCCTTATGTGCAAAGAGCCATATGAGACCTAAATATAAGAGCCGGTTGGAGAATTAGTTTTGATTCTAAATATAAAAGTTCAATATACTGTCTCCCAACTTTATAATTTTTCCCCTATGTATCTCTATTAATTGATCGCACACGTTAAATGGTTTCCATTAAATAGTAATCTCAATGAAAAATGATATTTTACAAAAATTAATACATATTTATTACAAATAACTAACATAACTAATTTCTTTAATACACATGAATTAAGTATCTCACTCTTGCATTAAGCATCGGATAAAGTATTTGCTTTCCTCTAGGAAACTAACTCCAAAAGAAACAAATAAACACTTAGATTTGAAAATGTTTGCCAGATATATCTATCTTCTTCTTTATCTTTGAAGATGTTTTCTGCACCAGTTATTTTAAAAAATTGGATTAGCAAGTCTAGTATCACTAGCTACAATTGTATACACACACAAAAATGTTAGCATTCATACCTTTCTATAGCACTTTGTTTTTAATCAAAGTAAAATTCTGCTGCAAAATTTACTTTGTTTGTACTAGTACTCTTGACTCAGTAATACAGTCAAACACTTATTCGTTTACTTTAAAACAGAAGTTCTTGTCTCTGATGCCATCTTTAATGATTTAATTTGTTTAACGTAAACCTATTCTTCTTAATTCACAATCCTTATTTGAAAGCATTCCACGTATGAGATGCTTGTCCAGAATTTTCCCTTGTTAGTTTTCATTGACATAATTAATTAAAAGAATGTAAAAAGTTATGGCTATGCTCTTATTTTAATAAAATTTATTTTTCTTTTCACTTTCTTCTATTTTATCCACATGCTCTAATGAATGATGGGATATGCCAGTCAATCCACACACACACACACACACACACACACACACATATTTCGCATACATTATTGAATATTAGATGACGCTGATTTAATTTAGAAAATAACATTTACATGCACAGCGTATGGGAATGCAGATGCTACTTCAGATGCAGTTACAAGAATGAGGAGGGATGCGAAGCAACCAAACAAGTCCAAATAATCCAAGACGACCCTCCTGTCTATAGAACCGCCTATTTTGGCCACCACACTTGCACAAAGCCTCGCGTGTTTCTGGATTCTCATCATCTTTCAAGCTCTACAACTACTGATTTCATCAACTTCGTCAATAATGATCATAATAACAGTACCAACTTTGACCAAAACAACATGAAGCAAGAGAACATTAATAATTATGTTCCTTCATTAGTGTCATCCGATGATTGCCTTGTCTCTCCTGGTGAAGCTCTTCCTTTTGAATCTGATGATCTTATGGATGCGATGACTTCTTCCAAAATCTGGAGGAGTATACTGTAAGAATATGGCTAGCGATTAGAGAATATTAATGATTATTTGTGTTCTTTTGTCGTGGTAAAACGGTTGTATTCTTTTTTCCCCGTGAATTTCTTCCTTTTGAGAAGCTTAATGCATCTCAATAAGCTTTTATTGGTTGCGGCTTTTTGCGCTGTACTTTTGGATTAATAATATGATATCTTTTCTGCTCGTGTTATATTTGTTATATATAATTATTGATCAATATAAATTTTAGTTAATGTAGTGTGTATATGGCATAATAGTTTTGGTCAATTGTCTCTTGAGATATTACTTTGCGTTGATCTTTCTTTACCATGTCATAAAATGGTTGAGTTGTTTGAGGTGGTTCCAAGAGGTTCAAAGAACGTCGATTGATGTGATGGGTAGGAGGGTAAATTCAAAGATATAGAGTTATCTGAAAAATGGTACAATGTTGTAAATTAAAGGTAAATAGACAAGAGAAACTTTTGAGAGGAATGAGAAAGTTTGAAAGGAATTCTATTCACTTTTGGATGTGTTGTATGTCATGTACAAAGCTCTATTTATATGCCTTTAAGTGTGACTTCCAGGGGTCATAAGCAATAAATAGTACAATCAATATGGATGAATATACATTATAACCTTTTGTACATACATTGCGACTCTGTGTACATTGAATATCTCTTTAGTTTCTTAACAAAACTTCATGTATAGTATTTATGGTTTAGAAAATCAAGAATCTATGGACATCTACTCTTTTAATGTATTTATAACACTCCCCTTGGATGTCCATTGATGAACGGACCGTTAGTCGCCTTAGGTCCGCGTCAAAGATTTAACTGAATTTATGTAATATAGAACCAATCCGGGTCGTAATCACTTTGAGGGGCTGAAAAACGAAATGAAATCCTAGTAATTGAATGCGAGTAACCTCAACTGAAAATTGATTTGAGAAATTTTCTAAGTAAATGCTATGAATTAAACTGAAATTAAAATACTTTTTTTATTTCTTTTTAATGAAAATAATTGAAATGGATTTTAGTAAATAAAATAGAAACGAAACACATGAATAAACGATGATAATAATCAATCCTCCAACTCAACAATGCAGGCAATCATCACTTCAATAGATATAGGAGTTAAAATAATGAATTAAGAATTATAATTAAGCTTTAATCCAACAACCGAGCCACCTCGAATTGTCACCAAATATTTTCCAAACTTCTAATTTACTAAATGCCACCATAATAGTAAAATGGAATTAAGGATAATAAAACCACTGCTTAATTATAACTGTTGAATCCAAAATAATAGAATTAAAGCTAGCAAAAGATAATTTGATCCAAGATTCTAAGTCACCTTAGAAAATCACAAAATATTAACTCTAAAATCAATTCAAAGTGATGCCACAACATTATAATTGAAATTAAAGCTATAATCAGTCTAATATCAATTGTCAAGCAATAAATCCAGTCACAATAATTTCCACAATATAATCATATTTAAGCAATAAAATTCGTTCTAACAATTAGAACAACTATCCCAAGACCTAGGAATTGTTAATCAATTATTGGACAGAAAATTAAAGCAATTAAAACTCCCCTTTGAAGACTCAAGCTCATGCCATTGTTGTTGAATTAGAGAATCTTAGAACCAGCCAATAAATGCCATAGGAAATTCCAGTAACCCAAATACTATATCCATCATCTTTCACAGGTCAACACAGTGACGGCGAGGTGAATGGGGATAATGAGAGACGAAGGCTTAGCTCTAGGAACAGCGGACGAGTGAGCAGTGGTGAGGATGGGTCAAGAAAAGGAATATCTCTAGGTGGTTAGTGGCGGCCTGTGATTGAATGCATGCACGAGACAGCAGCATCCATGGACGTCTTTATTAAAGCTTGGAATGAATCTGTGCGCCACCCAAGTGAATGAATGGAGAATGTATTGGCGCTGTGAATGAATGGATGAAGGATGAATGGTTGACGGCCACGTGTGCTGGAGCTGTACGATAATATGAATGATTGGGCATGAAAGTGGCAGCTTGGGGTATGTGGAATCCTCTCCTCCGTTAATGGAATTGATGTTTTTATGAATCAGTCACCGCTGCCTCCTTGGATGAATTCATGAGGGTTTGTGGTGTGTAATCAATAGAAATGGTGGTGGCCCAAGTGAAGGAATTTGCTTCAGGAGGCCCAATGTGTGAATGAGGAGATGAATGAAGGTTGTGTGGGCTTTTTGGTGTGTGAATGAATGCTCTCCAGGTGGCCCAATAATGGATAATTGAACAGTGGCGCAATGAATGAACGAATGAAGAGTAGCATGCACGTGAATGGTTCCAGGAATTGAATGAGTGAATGGATCGATCAATTGGATATTAGGTGGCGGCATGAGTTCCCCTGGGCGCTTTTGATCCTAATTTCTTCCAAAGGTGCCTACAATAATAATTGGTATTGAGTAGTATCAAATGTCCTAAAAATCAATTATTTAATAAAATAATGAAAAGTATGACCATTTAGCTGTAATTAATTTTAATTTCATGTAATTGCAATTAATAATAATTAATGCAATTAATCTCAATAAAAGCCAATAATAGCACCAAAATCCTCTAAAATGCTACAAATCTAATGCATAAAATATGACCAATTCATCCATTATGAATGTGCCTCATTAAAACTTTAACTAAGAAAACCTAGGGGATAAACTCAAGTTAAAGAAAAAAGTACACCTTCATTTATGCACTATACAGTGTTGCCTCATTAAAAACATTCCTAGGAAAACCTAGTGGGACAAAACCTAGATAAGGGAAAAGGAGTACAATGTGTATCGACTTGATATCTTTAAGTCTGCAAAAATCGATGCCATGGACAAGTTTTTGAAATGTTGCACCTGGAAGAGACTTGGTGAATAGATATGCAAGACTGTTACCTAAAGTGATTTATTGAATATCTATTTCACCTTTCTTCATGAATTAATTATATTTTGTCAAGTAAATTTGTATCATTTTGGGAGAATTTTGATCCTATTGTTGAGCTTTTATTGGGTTCAAATGCATTAAACTTGATTAATGGCAATTATGTGAAATTAAATATAATCAAGGTTAAATGTTTTTTAATCGTTTTGTTAAATGATTAATTTTTAAGACCTTTGATGCTACTCAATGTCAATTGTCATTGTGACACCCATGGAAGAAATTGGGATCAAAAACTTTGAATTTGCAAACCTTATATTATCTTGGAAATTCGGCCATCAATTGCAATGTGCCTCATTCATCTTTCCATCATCTAGCCCATCATTCATAATCCATTAATTCCATTCCAAGCCATGCACACAGGTGGAAAAAGAGGGACCACACCGCCTGGAACCCTTATTGATTGAATTATTCAATACACACACACACAGAGAAAAAAGGGATTCCACAAGCATGCCGCCACTATTTACGTTTGGGCTCTCTCATCCATTTACACGCACACAAAAACCAAGTCGCTGGAAGCTTCATTTTATCCTCCAATTCCTTCATCCACTCGCGAGCGGCCACTTCATCCATTATTCCCCAAATCCATCAACTCCAAGCGGTGCAACACACATAATTCATGCGTAATCATCCATACATGCCGCCAACCATTCATTCGAGTAATCCCTTCACAGCGCATCAACCCCCACCTATTCGCACAATGCCGCCGCCTCACTCCATCTCCTTCTCATTCCATCTTCGTATCTTCCATTCTATTCACTTATTTCCAGATCTGGTTCCCATGGCTCTTACAGGACCTAAGGCTTGGCGTAGTCATTCTCCTGTCATGAGCGCTTGATCACTCTACTCCTTGATGAATTGATGAAGCTTTTCAGAATTCTTGATCTAATAGGGAAGTTTGGTTGTTCCTAATTTTAGTATCCACTCTTTATGTATTTTGATTATAGTTGCTAGTTGTATAGGACTGTGATTCATATATGTATTTGAGGATTATTACTGGTATGTGTAACCTGGATATTAATACTCGTGTTGGATTCGCACTTAACGAATCGTTAATTACCTTGTGGACCTATTTTTCATTGTAGTTGAAATTCATGTTCTTGAAGCTCTCAATTTAGTTGAAAGTGAGAGGATCTTTGTGAATCCAATGTGAACTAGCCGCTTAAGACACCTCTAGTGAACTAAAGAAACCTAGGTGGCTAGGTAAATTTTACTAGTGGTGTTGATTAGGAGAAGATTTCTTTACTAGTCCTTGGCTAGTAAGGTGTAACTGAACTTAATTAATTGGAATTAGGAAGATTGGCTAAGTCATTCATCACGGAGATTCACTTCATCCATTATCCATTCCATTATAAAAATAAGTAGAAAAAATTAAAAATAGTAGCCATTTAGTCTAGTGAGATAGATAATACATATTTCGCATACATTTTGGTTAATTTGTCATTTATTCTAGATTACTTAGCAATTCAATATAGGCTCCGCGTAGAGATCGACCTAGATTAGTTGCCATGTATTGCATTTAATTTAGTTTTATTTAATAGCCTCACGACAAGGTTTATCACTTCACAAGATCATGAGTGAAAAATAGTTTACGAGAAATATGTAGCGTTCTATCCCTTTTGATGTATCCTCTTTTTCATTTGAGCTATGCATGCTGTATTATCTTCATATAAAATTGTTGGGATATTTTGTTCTATGAAACCACACATCTTCTGGATATGATGAATTAATTATTTTAGCCAGACACATTCTCGACTTGCCTTGTGCGCTGCAATAATTTCTGCATGATTTACTGATGTGGTAGTTAAAGATCGCTTTGTTGAACGCCAAGATATAAATGTACCTCTATAAATATCCAGTTTGAGATATAGCTTTGTGCGGATCTGATAAGAATCCTGCATTTGCATAACCGATCAAATGTTACCCATATTTATTAGAATAAAATAATCCCATATTTGCTATCCCTCTAAGATATCGGAGTATATGCTTAACTCCATTCAAATGCCTTCTACTTGGGAAAGAACTAAATCTTGCTATCAAATTAACAACAAATGAAATATTTGGCAGAGTTGAATTAGTAAGATACATTAGTGCACCTATGGCATTAAGTTATGGTACTTCTGGACTAAGTAGTTCGTCTTTCTTTTCTCGAGGGTGAAAATGATCTTTTCTATATCAAGTGATCTTACAACCATTGGTTTAGTTAATGGATACACTTTATCCATATAAAATTGTTTTAAAATTTCATCAATATAATTTGATTGATGAAGAAAATATTCCATTGGTTAAATGCTCGATTTGTAAACAAAAATTTTGTCTTTCTGAGATCTTTCATTTCAAATTCTTTCTTCAAACAATCAATCGTTTTTTGAAGCTCTTTGGGAGTGCCAATAATGTTCAAGTCATCAACATAAACTGCAATTATGTCAAACTACAATCCATCCCTTTTAAGAAAGACACAAGGGCATAAGGAAATGTTTTGATATCATTCTTTTATCAAATAGTCACTGAGACTATTATATCACATTCGTCCTAACTGTTTCAACCCATACAGGGATTTTTGCATACGTATTACATAATATCATGTGAATATTTATAGCCTTTTGACAATTTGAAGCCTTTAGGA
The DNA here is from genome assembly GCA_025593235.1 of Vachellia pachyceras. NCBI lineage: Eukaryota > Viridiplantae > Streptophyta > Magnoliopsida > Fabales > Fabaceae > Vachellia > Vachellia pachyceras. The sequence continues at coordinate 5,105 of JANTPZ010000308.1, read as the reverse complement.
ATTTTCATGTAAATTTCACTATCCAATGATCCATGTAGGTATGCTGTAACAACATCCATTAAATGCATATCAAGTTTTTAAAACATTACTAGGCTGCTTAAATATCTTAAACTAGTTGCATCCATCACTGGAGAATATGTCTCCTCATAATCTATTCCTGGTTTTTGTGAAAAACATTGTGCTACGAGTCGTGCTTTATACCTCACGACTTCATTTTTCTCATTTCTTTTTTCACACAAAAAGCCATCTATACCCTACATGCTTTACTCCTATAGGTATTTGGACAACAAATTCAAAAACTTGATGTTTAGATAGTGAATTCAATTCTGATTGAATCACTCCTTTCCATTTTGGCCAATCCTGTATATGTCGACATTCTTCGACATATTTAGGTTCAAGAACTCATTTATTATTTCAATAGCAAATATTGTATGAAAATGTATCGTCGACAACAATATCTTTCTAGTTCCATATCTTGCATATAGTAACATAATTTATTGAGATCTCATCATCATTATTAGGTACCTGGACCTCTTTAGAGTTCATTTGATTAGTTATATCATGGGCCTCTATAATGGATTCTCAATTGTAGCCTCCTTATATTGACCATCATTATTATTTACTCCTTTACTCTTTTGAGGATTTTCATCTTTTAAATCAGGCGGTCTACCACGCTTTAAATGTGGTATAGTTTCATTTACACTAACTACTTGTCCTGTTGGGACATCAATTCTAATAGAAGCATTCTCATATGAAATGAGAGACTTAATTATCCTTTTTGCATCAGCAAGTGCATCTAGTAGTTTCATTGCATTATTTTGCAAATGAATTATTTTCTGAACTTTTTGCTCACATTGTTTTGTTCGAGGATCTAGGTGAGCAAGTGATAAGGTATTCTATGTAATTTGTTTTCCTTATCTTTAGTTTTATCCAAATGCTTATTTTCTCCCCCTAATGGTGGGAAAATATTCTCATCAAAATGTCAATCGGCATACCGTGCCATAAATAAATATCCAATTAATGGTTCAATTTACTTAATTATTGAACAAGATTGAAAGTCTACATAGATTCCCAACCTCCTTTGAAGACCCATCTTTGTGTGTTGTGGAGGAGCAATGGTAGCATACACAACTCAACCAAAAATTATAAGAGGGGAAATATTTGGTTCTTGACCAGAAACCAATTGTAATGGGATATCTTATGATAACTTGTAGGCCTTATGCGAATAAGTATTGTTGCATGCAAAATGACTAGTCCCTAAGCAGAATATGAGAGATTATATCTCATGTAAAAAGGTTGCAACCATTTAACCAATCATTCTGCTAGTCCATTTTATGTATGAACATGAATTACAAGATGTTCAACTTCAAGTCTAAGGGACATGCATTTCTCATTAAGAGGAGTGAAGTAAATTCATTAGCACTATCAAGATAACATTTTGTAATTAGATAATCAAGATAATATACTCTTAACCATATTTGTTGAGTAAAGAATCTTCCAAACTTCAGGTTGCAAGAAGATAATAAACAAACGTGAGACCATTTAGTTGATGTATCAATTAAAACCATATGGTAACTAAATGATTCACTATGTGGGTTATCGTCCCACAAATATATTCATGTATCCGTTTTGAGAATGTGAGAGGCTCACATTATATTTAGCTTTATGATGGTCTAATAATATATTTCCCATTAGAACATGCAGCATATGAGAAATAATGGTATCTCTATACACTTCAGGGTATATCCATATTTAGTCTCAATCATTTTTGACATCATAATTAAATCGGGATGGTCTAACAGGTTATGACAAACATTGAATTCATTGATAAACTTCTAGTTTATCTTAAAACTATTTGCTTGTATTAATTAGTAAACTTCTAGTTTATTATTTTATGACATACATTAAATTCATCAGTAAACTGTTAGTTTACTGTTGCATGTCAAACATTAAATTCATCAGTCTCAGTAAACTTTTACTTTACTATCATATGCTTTCAACTATGTTTATATAGAATACTAGAAGAAAAATGGAGGAAAGTGGAAATGTAAAAATGAATAGATATAAAATTAACAATAACATAAATAAAGTTAACATTAGAAGAATATACATACATATGCATATATAATTATATAATTTATGTATTTATATAATTTATAGTGATGTAAGTATAGCAATAATTAAATGAATATAGCTTCTGCCTATTTTATAAGGTAGAAAAAATATATAACATCTGACATACAATATTAAAGTAAGATATCAATGTTATATAACTTCTGGTCATATAACTTTTATTTCCATTTGCATTGATATCCATTTCTACGGATATCATGAAACTTAATAAGGTTCGTATAAATTGGGTAAAATATGGTGCATTTTTAATGCATAATTTTGTTTCCTTAAGTAACATAGTATTGGCTCTTTCGGATCTTTCAATGCACATTTATTTATTATATCCACATTTTGCCCTTTCATGCCACACCAATGACATTTATTTTCAGGGGTTTTTGCGGTATTGAAATCATTCTTATGCTCTTTCTCATTATTTCTCTTCTTTTAGTTGTCATGATAAATGTTACAACCACCACGATAATGAGAAATTTTGTGCCATTTAGCGTGATTGCCACAGCTATGCCTTCTACCATAATTATTATGCATTGCTTCATTTATTTCAGGAATTGGAGCCAATCCTGTAGGGCTATTTCATAATTTTTCATAAGCAACTCATTTTGTTCAGCAACAAGTAGGCATGAAATCAATTTAGAATATTTCTTAAAGCCTTTTCACGATGTTGTTGCTGTAAAATCATATTGGATGCATGAAAAGTTGAAAATGTTTTTTCAAGCAAGTCCTCTTCAACAATTTTTCGTAAATGCATCCAATCATATTGGGCCTTAGGCAATATCACTTTTTTCTGATGATCAAACCTTTCTTTCAAGGCATTCTATAGTTCCAGTGGATCTTTTATCATTAATTATTCCGCTTTTAACCCTTCGTGAATATGACGACGAAGGAAGATAATTGCTTTTGCCTTGTTTTGATTAGACAGCATTTTCTGGAAAAATAACATTTCCAAGACCTTTGTCATCCAAATGGATTTCAGCATCCAATATCCACAATAGATAATTTTTGCCAGATATGTCAAGGGCTTTAAATTCTAACTTGGTAAGATTGGACAATATCCAATATAAAACAATAATAAAAATTAAAATTAATTCTATAAAATGAATTTACAGAAAGAATAATATAGTTTTGTTAATATATATATATATATATATATATGGATTCAAGAAAAAATGACTACATCCATAATAAATAAAACTTGTAAAAGAGATTAAAATGATAAGTAATAACAATATCAAATCTTAGCCATGAAATTTGATGTTTAAAACAATTGGAAAAAGAGTTATCTTAATTTTATATTGTGGCTCAGATTATCCTAGATTGATTGATGTAAAATAAAGATATGATAAAAGAAAGTAGAAGAAATTGCTACGGTAACTCTGAGGGAAGCATACCTTCAGCAGGACTATTGTGCTGATAACATGTTGTAAATTAAAGGTAAATAGACAAGAGAAGAGAAACTTTGAGAAGAATGAGAAGGTTTGAAAGGAATTCTATTCACTTTTGGGTGTGTTGTACGTCATGTACAAAACCCTATTTATAGGCTTCTAAGTGTGACTTCCAGGGGTCATGAGCAATGAATGGTATAATCAATATGGATGAATATACATTGTGACCCTTTGTACATTGAATACCTCTTTAGTTTCTTAACAACACTTCATATATAGTATTTATGGTTTATGAAATCAAGAGTCTATGGACATCCACTCTTTTAATGTATTTATAACATACAAGATTATCAAAGAAAATAGTCAATAAAATACAATGACATCATTAATCTATATAGCCGACTCTACCTTATTAAAAAAGACTTGTGTGCTGTTACTTTTAGTCTTTCTTGATCGTAAAGTAAGTGTTTGCATTATTTGTTCCATCTTCTATGCATGTGTATCCACAAGTATGATGAATGGATTATATCATATTGCATGTATAATCATCGTCATTTTTTTCAATAAAAAAGTTAATATGTACTATTTTGAAGAAAAATTGAAGACTGAAAGAACAATTAACTAGCAATTAAATAGTGTTGTATAGCCATTATTCAAAGCTAACTAATTTAGGTAACCGTCCAAATATTAAAAAAAAATTGTTGCACTTGTTCCAATATGCCACGACTTTCAAAGGTTCACCCTTCAAACAACAAGAGCACACTAAAAGTAATTATTACTTTTAGTCTTAGATATACGAATGAGACAAAGAATTCACTTTAATTCTAAATATGAGACAGGATTAATATACCTCTCAAATTATAGTAATTTACTGTTTAAAGTGTCTATATTGATTGTTAATAATAAAAAGATTTTTTATTAATAAGTGGTTATAATGTACATTATTAATAAAATGGTACTTTAGGAATCAACACGTATTTATTACCAACAATTAATTTAAATAATTCATTAATGTTCAGAAATTAATTATTTAGGTTTTGTATTAAAAACTTGAAGGACTATATAATAGTGTTTCGTGTTGTATACAATTAAAGTCAAGATCAAGAGCAAATATTAAAAATTCTTTTCTTACACATTCTTCATTCAACATTTTTCTCATCATGGTTGAGGACTCACAATTTATCCTACGACAAGAGCTTATTAAAAATAATCATGTAAGTATGAATTGCATTCTAGTGAAGTTGTATGTTGTATATAAATTTTGTATTATAAATAAAAATAAAAATAAATGTAAAGTATTAGTATTACTTTGTATAATTTTACCAACTTTTTTAATTATGAAGGATCTAGATACTTTTATATCTTTGATAAAACAAAATGCTCTTATAAGGTTTCTAAAGTATATCTACTGCTGGAAACTGCAATGATATTTGAATAATAATTACAGAGACAATAAATTTATAAGGTTATAGATCCTCTTGTACTCTCTCTTGTCCTAAATTTATATAGCCATCTTATTTGTATTTACGTATCCATTTATTAGAATAGAAACCAATTTGTTCATAAATATACGGAAATCAAGAGATACAACAA
>JANTPZ010000306.1:0-36063 GCA_025593235.1 Vachellia pachyceras | reverse complement strand
AGTTATTAATTTTTACGGATTTCGAGGCAAAAAAGTGGGTAGGAAAGAGGAAAGAGAAAGAATGAAAAGTAGGAAAGAGGAAAGAGAAAGAAAAAAAAAGTAGAAAAGAGGAAAGAGAAAGAAGGAAAAAAGTAGGAAAGAGAAAAGATGAAAAAGTAAGAAAGAGAAAACCTAGGTTTCAAACCGAGGTTTTGTAACCAAAATAACTTTTAGGAAAAAATTTTTGCTAGGACAAAACCTCTGTTTTAAGGTAAAATCTAGGTTTCGAAACCAAATCTAGTTTTCAGAATGAATTTCCAAATAAGCCCTTAGCTTAGAGTTGAGATATTTTAATATTGTAAAGGTAAATGTATGGCATATATATATATATATATATATATAGCTGTGGGTGTGAAGTAGAAAACTAATTTACATTTTTGGAAAATTAGTTAATTCCTCAAGTATGTATTATATGTAATGAAAAGTATAAAGAAGTCATTTACTATATGTGATCAATAGAAGATTTTAGTAGACAAAATTATTAACTTAATAGATAAGGTAAATTGATATATCATATTCACTGTAGCTATTACATTTACCTCATGCATTTAGAATTGATGGTAGCATTTAATTAGAAAAATAGATTGATGGTGTATGGTAAGAAACTTTTTTCCCTACCCATAACTCAGGATGAGACACAATGAGCACATTGAACTGTCTATGTGGCAAAAGTCTCAGTGCCTGTTTGGGAAGCCATTTTCCCAAACGGTGCACGTAAACCGAGACAAAACCATCTTAAAATCTGTAAAAACCATCTCGAAATTCATAAAAATCATCTTGAAATCCGTAAAACCATCTCGAAATTCCCAAAATGCCTCAAAATATGCAAAATCCATTTTCCCAACGAAGTTCCCAAACAAGCACTCACAGTTAATCCACAACAACGCAGTTACCAAGGCCATGCTCTACTAGGGGTAGTATAGATTAGACTAGATTGAAATTATATCCAACCCGACATTTGGTTTGGATAGTCTATTGTACAAGACTACTCAAATGTTTTATTCAGTCCAACTCTACCTCGACTCGTCTAGGGACTTCAATGTAATTTTCTTTATTTCCCCCCATTTTTTAATGGTAAAATGTTAACATGATAATACAAAGTTAACATTGAAAAACCTAAAAAAAAATATAAAGTTCACCCAAAATTATTAAAATTTAAGTATACATTAATGATCTTTAGCATTTAACAATAATAAATTAATATCATTATTAACATAAAAAGTTAAAAAAATAAATACTAAAAAAACTCTAGCCATATCAAACTAGATCATCTTGTCTGAACACTTGATTCTGAACCTGGTCCAACCCAATCAATCAGTCTAGCCCAATCCAATTTTAATATATCATTTCTTTAGATTTGATTGAACTAGATTGAACTGCTTCGAGTTATACTGTACTACTGGATTTTTGCACACCCGAACACTCAACCATGAGGTAATTGCACATCATCATGCTGGCCCCAACAATCCTCTTCCTTTATATCAAAATTTGAACCATCTAGATTTGGTCATTTTTTAAATAATTATTTAAATATTAAATTTTAAAGGATAATTAAGTTTGTACACAAAATATTTATAAAACCAAATTGAGCCGTTTAATGTTAACAGAAAATCTCATAAAGCTACCAATTGAATTCTATAACCCTTGAACATGAAAAATGACAAAATGGGTAGAGGGTGGCAAGTTGAGATTGTAAAATTTTAGTGTCGGCTTGGGAACACCGTTTCCCTCCAATGGTACAGGTAAGTCAAGACAAAACCATCTTGAAATCTGTAAAAACCATCTTAAAATTCGTAAAATTATCTTAAAATCCGTAAAATATTTCGGAATCTATAAATTCATTTTTCTCAACCGACTTTTCAAACACACACAGTCTTAGAGCTTGTTTAGATGTGATTTTAAAAATATCTTTTACAGATTCCGAGGCAAAACCTAAGTTTTGAAGAATAGATTTTGGAAAATAACTTTTATAGATTCCGAGGCAAAACCTAGGTTTTGAAAAGTGATTTATATTTGGAAAGTTATTAGCTTTTACGGATTTCGAGGCAAAAAAGTGGGTAGGAAAAAGGAAAGAGAAAGAATGAAAAGTAGAAAACAGGAAAAAAAGAAAAGGTAGGAAAGAGGAAAGAGAAGGAAGGAAAAAAGTAGGAAAGAAGAAAGATGGAAAAAGTAGAAAAAGAGGAAAAAATATGAAAGAGAAAATCTAGATTTTAAAACGAACTTTTGTAACCAAAATAGCTTCTCAGAATAAAATTTTATTTGGAAAAAACATCGATTTTAAAGTAAAACCTAGATTTTAAAATCAAACATATGTTCAAAATCTGTCCCAAACAATTTCACAAAATTGCCCGATTTTATTTTAACGGCCATCCTTGCGAGCAGCACCTCTAGCAAGTTGCAGGAGCTTTGGTGTTGGACGGCTAACACCTGTTTGGAGCTTCGGTCACCGCTTTCAAACCTTTGGAGGGCAAAGGTGAAGTGGGATCAAATCCCTCCTTTATCATCTTGAATCCAAATTTTACTTTTTAAAAAACTTGTCTAAAAAGCCTATGCTAGTGTTGGGGCTTTGCTGGTCAGTGATTGGAGCTTTTGCCAAGTGCTTGCAGCTTGGCGCTGGAGCTCTAGCGACTTGCCAATGGTTGTGCTCCGGCAAGAGTGGTCTTTCTACTTTTTTAAAAGTGAGGATTAATTTTGTAAAAAAAAAAAACTAAAATTTCAAAATCCCCGATTCTATCATCTATCCATTTTATTATTTTTCAGTTCATATTACCATTTTGAAATTGTGGAATTCATGTGGGATTTTTGGGGATTTTATGTTAATCTAATGATTAAAAAAAGGGGAGAAGAATGAGTGAGGATGTAGGAAGAGGACACGTGCTCTTGCACTGATTTGGAGTTATCAGGAAGTGAAGAAGTTACAAGGCAACTATGAGGATAGGGACAGTACCAAGTCATGGAAGTCGGCGAGGAAGAGAGGTAGCAATTTCCATCCCGCGTAAAGGGAGTTTCGCGGTGGGGCCGGTGATGACCTCAGAAAATTTGGTCGAGCAAGTCAATAACGGGTTTGTTATTGACTTCTCGCGTGTCGATCATCGTCAATGAATTAGGTAAAGCTGAATAATGAGCTTAAGGAATGGAGGCTTGGATCCGCAATCGGCAGCGGAGAAAGCGGTCGCTGCGATTGGATTGGGATACGATGTTTGTAGGGACGTTCGATTATCGGAATGCAAGGCCAGAGTCGTCGAACCTCCCAATAACCGGAGCAAGGCGATCGTCTTCCCCGGCGATATTACTGTTCCCGACGTTTCTGCATCCATCGAGTGCCACCCTGGCGAAAGCTTCAGAGATTTCTCCCAAGTTCTTTCTTTCCAACAGGTAACTTCCCCAGCGGCTTTATTGTTCCCTTGCGTCATAAACATGTAATTCTGATGATTTAGCCCTCTGATATAATGTGAGATCTTTCTATTGCACACTTATAAATTGTTTCTTCTACCCCTGTGAGTATGTAAACTGTAAATATCCACTTTCAAATTTTGGCTTGATCCATAAAAATGAAAAAAAAATGGTAACTTTCAAGGCAGAAAATGACACTTCTAACTTGGGAAAAAAAAGTTACGAAAAAGACTGAGTTATGATTGATGACAAGTTCATTATAAACATTGCATCTCTCTTTCTCTCTCTCGGTGCAGCGGAAGGGAAGTGCTTTTCCACCATTTAGACCAAATCGCCTAACACACGCTTGCATCTAAATTAGGTGCAATTTGAATCATGAAAATTCAATTTTCCCTGTTGCAGATGTCTGAACAATTTAATTTAGGACTATCTTTATCTGGGAAGGTTCCCTCTGGCTTATTCAATGCCATGTTTGACATGCGGAACGGTTGGAAGAAAGATGCGGCGTCCACTAAAACCCTTGCATTTGATGGTTGGTTTATAACTTTGTATAGTGTTGAGTTAGATAGAGCCCACCTAATCCTCTCTGAGCATGTGAAAAACCAAGTGCCTACTTCATGGAACCCTGCCGCCCTTGCTGAGTAAGTGCATTTGTTTTCTTGTTGTTATACCTTCATTATTTATTTGATTCTATTACTGCACAGTTGATTTATTATTATTGTTACTTTTATTGTTGTTGTAGTAAAACTTTGTTTGAATTGACCCCAATATAACTTGGAAATAAAAATATTGTTAATTTGATATTTCTGATGTGATGTGACTTTAGAATTATCTTTACTCTGTGTAAAGCATTTTGACACCTTGACAAAATTCTTGTCAATGGGCCTGCCACCTGGTGGGGTTTACTTTCAAAATCGGACTGTAACAATTGATGATTTTCTCAACCTTATATTACATGAAAGACGATAAACTGTAAACTCTTGCTTGCAAGAATAGTATCATAGATACAGATATTTTAGTAGAATGTGCTAGCGGTTTATATTAATGAGTTCTGAACCTGCGTTTTCTTATTTTTCCTTTTACTTGAATGGTGCACTGAATAAGACATAATTCTTCAGGTTCATTGAGAAATATGGCACCCATATCGTTGTTGGGGTGAAGATGGGAGGTAAAGACGTGGTTCATATGAAGCAGTTCAAAAGTTCACATATTCAACCCTCTGAAGTGCAGGGATTGCTTAAGAAAGAAGCTGATAAGAGGTTTTCTGAGGATAAAGATAGATGTTCCAGTTCTGATCAAGCTGAAATATCGGCGACATTGAAGGTTCTGAAGATTGAATGCATCACCAACATTTTGTACTGTCTAAGAAGGATTATATATACCATCAAAAAGATGCCATACACAACCCTTTTGTCTTTTCCTGCTCTTGAAAATTGATGCACTAACATTAGAAGAAGCTGTAGGATTCCATTTTAAATTAGTCTGTCATGAAAAAATTGATATATTTCCCAATGATATCTAACTGCTTCTCCCATTCCTCCACACGATTAGCAGGCCTTGGTTTTAGCATGCTAGTTTGTTGTAGGACCAAAGACATAGATCCTGTATAAGATGAGAATATCTTTATTTGAGCTGGCAACTTCCTTTCCATGTGTGAGACACAGATTGCAGATATACCGTATGAACTTTTAAAGTATATTCCTATACCCATTCCCATTTCTTTTTATATTCTTCAAAAATCCTTCTAGCATACCAGATGGGGGTATAGTACAAAAATCATTTGTTGATGTGCCCTAGTCTTGATATATTAAGGGCTTGGTTGTTACTCTGGTATTGATTTTAATGGAAATGGAGATGGAGATAGAGATGGATATGAAATTTAAAAGTACATTTAATATGTTATGGAAATAGAACCTAATTTTTATATAAAAAGACCATGGAATTGAAAATGGAAATGGAATCTAATTTTTATGATAAGATTGAATCATGAGACATGGAAATGCAAATCTTAACCCTTTTTTTATAGAAATCATTTCAATGAATTTTGATGGAAATGATTTCTGCCATATCCACATTAGTGTACCAAACAGACATAGAGTATGAATTCAATCTCATTTCCATTTACATTTCTACAGATTAAATTCCATCATACCAAACAAGCCCTAAAAGATTTCATTGCTTGTCACAGCTGTCATTTACAAGACCAATAAAGGTTGTAGGCTGACCTTGGCATTGGCACTATCAGAACAAAAGTGTGTTCATTACTCTGATAATATCTGTAGGTCATTACCACCATATAAATCAATCTTTTTGTAGTATTGCATGAAGAACTTGCTGAGATTTCCATGTAAACTTGTTGAAAATGTAAAAAATGGATTTTGATTTAATTACTTCCATATTAAAGTGTTAAGGAATATATGAAATGTTCTACTCGTCTGAAAAGATTTGTTGTCATCTTTGCAGGATGATAGAGATGTTCGATGGGAGGTTGATGTAGCTCTTGCTGCAGCTGTTAGACCAATTGTGAAAAGTCATTCTACCAAGGAGGTTGGTATTAATTCAAACGGTCATTGTTTCTTCAACACATTATGCAATAATCTTGCCTCAGCACCTTCAGGCTCTTATTTGAATATGCTTCAAACAGGATCTCATAAGCATTTCTCTTAGAAGGGGAGGTATTGTTGGCATTCACCAGAACCATAAGGAGTGGCTTTCTACTATATCACAGTCACCTGATGCCATATCAATGCTCTTTGTGCCTATTGCTTCACTGCTTAGTTCCAGCCCGCTCCATGGGTTCCTAAGACATGCAATGAATTTGTATCTCAGATGTGAGTACACATTTCCTAATCGCCAATTTTAATCTCAACATACCGTTTTCAATCTCAGTTTACATTGTTATTGCTTAGGTTATTGTGGTTTATTTTCTATGCATTTTGGCAATTTTCGATTTCAGTTAATTTATGTAACATGTCTTGGAGCCAATGAAACCTTTGATTTGGTTTACGGTTTGCTTGGAAGGTAATTGGAAAGGTTAGATTTTGACTAGTTAGTATTTATTCTAAGAAGATGGAAAATGAGATTACTGTGAATAAAGATTAAACTTTTGGTATTGCATTTTATTCCGTTTGATTCCATATTTGAGATGGAAATGTTATTTAATGAGAGAATGCAATTGGGGGAGCATTATCCGTTAACATCCTAGCATTAAGCTCCACTTCTATTAACATATTGTAGATCCTTTAACATACATATTCAAGCGAGTAATCACAAATAATTTCCCACATGATTCATCTAGAGTTGTTCTGAGACATTCAGATCAAGCTATCAACGACTGATTGGATTGAGACATATATAAAGTTGTACATTTCCTATGATGCTTGTCATTAACAGTTCTTATTGCACCGATACTGTAAATCTGTGATCTTTGGTGCTGTGATCTTTGGTGCTGAATTTAAGATAAGGATAATCTTATTTATGGATTCAAATAATGTGATTTATCTGTAATATGAGTGTTAAATGAGTTTTTTTTTTATGCAGATAAACCCAAAATAGATGAACTTCATCAATTTCTTGAATTCCAATTGCCTCGGCAATGGTCTCCATTGTATGATGATTTGCTTCATGGATTTCATCCTAAACGCCAGAGGAAGAAATCACCATCGCTCCAGTTCACTTTCTTGGGTTCCAAGCTTTATGTCAATCCCATGAAGGTAACTTGTTATTACAATATTTAAGGTCTGAACTGAAGGTTGTGAAGGCCTTCATTGGAATTTTTTTTGGGGGGGGGGGGGGTCACATTGTATTCATGTATTTGGTCTTTGCTTTATCGTTATGGCAATTCCACGTACACCACCATGCACATAAAAACGTTAGCACTTAGCATTGTTTGTGGTATCATTACATGCTCAGTTTTCTTTACCCATATGATATGACCACAAACATTCTTAAAGCCATGTTTGGTGTACTGAATGGAAGATAATCTTGGAAAACAATGAATTTTTTTTCATAGTGCCCATTATATTATTATTACTGTTGCTAAACCTTGTTTGTCCCTTGTTACTACTTTTAAAGTAGGAGTGTTAGGTATTATTTTGCATCTATTTTTCATTCCTTTCAGCACCTAACATTCTGCTTTCTATACAAATTTGCAGGTTGACTCTGGATATTGTCCTGTTACAGGCATTCGCTTGTTCTTGGAAGGCAGAAAGAGTGACCAGCTGGCTATACATCTCCAGCATCTTTCAAACCGTCCGCAAATCCTTAAAATCTCTTATGATCTTTTCTGTGAATCTAATGATGAGCCTGTTGACAAAGCCTACTTTGAACCTGTGAAGTGTAAAAGGTTTTCACATGTCTGCACAGCGCCAGTGATGTACAATAGTTCCCTTGATGATGAGCCACCAGCCATTGTAACGAAGGCCTGGCTCGAGGTCAAGCATGTAAAAAGGAAAAAAGTTCTTTTCTTGAAGCTTGGGTTTTCCATGGTAGAATCCGCAGAAATTTTCAGATCAGAATGGGAAGGATCTCCATTTCCATTTCGAAAGTCAGGGTTTTTTTCAGGATTGATTAGCACAATGCTGAGCAAGGAACTGCATCATGTGATTGAGAATGAAAAGCCTACCGAAGATAACATAAAATCAATAGTTTATAATGGAGAGTCTGGTACTGAGGCGCCTGTTCCAGTAAAGGCCCCAAAAATGCTCAGCTTTGTGGATACAAAAGAAAAGGTTAGGGGTCCAGAAGATGCACCTGGATATTGGATGGTCACTGGAGCCAAACTGTGTATAGAGGGAGGCAAAATCTCCATCAAGGCCAGGTATTCATTGTTAGCTATTATATCAGGAGATTTAATGCCTACATGAATAGACAGACATCTCTTTGTACATTTGGATACTTGTAAATCTAACTTATAGCTTCATTTATCATTAATAAAGTTCCCAATTCGGTCCTTCAATTGCAGGAATATCTCTTCTTTTCTAATGAATGCCTGCATGGAAAATTTTTTGTATTTTTCTATCATGTTGAAGATAGTTGGTTTTTACTGGGCGCTTCCAACTGTGTCTCTTCTGATTCATTTGGTTGTGGCCTTGTTTGGTCACATTGGAAGTTGAGCACTTTGATAGGATTGGGAAATAGAGGAGGAAAGTTAAAGAGGGAATTTACTTTTACATAGCATGCATCAAATAGGATTGGCTTCAATTTTTATACACGTTTCATGGCTGTTACTGGTTTCATATTCTTATATGAGACAGGCTTGAGAGTACTCAATGTACTGAGCTATTCCAAGTTGCAATCTTACCCAACAATACAATTGCCCCACCTTTGTGGAAAGCAAATGAATCCAACTCATGATGATTACTCTTGTATGCATGAGGGATATGCTTTGCCCTTGGTTGTTCACTTCTTACCAGCTATTGAGTTTGCACAAATCTCATGCCCAAGAATTTTAATGTTACCACACGAATCTCTGTCAACAACAGTTGTTATCATATCAATTGAGGTCGGTTATATGGATTGCATAATGTCATTTTACCTAGAAATGTCAGGTAGACAAAGCCATTAATTTGGAGAACCATAACTCTAAAATGGACCAGTAACAATCTTTTCATCAATTACGTGCTTCAAGCAATGGTGATCGATTTGGATGATACAAGTGCTTCCAGGAAACGTGGCTGTCACTCTAACACAGCAAATTCGCACGTAAACTTGGTGACTTTCTTTTCTAGGCCTTGTTTTCATAAAAAGGATTTGTAAGTGCCACTCATTTCTAGGTTTTCATAAAAAGGATTTGTTAACTCATGATATCATGTTTTCAAAGATGATGTGTAAGTTGTTTACCAAAAAAAAAAAAAAAGATGATGTGTAAGATATGATTTTGAAACTATTATTTTGAGAAGAGTCGTTGCTCTCATAATCATAATACCTGTTTTTTCTTGAATTAGAATAATCTTTTCATATGCGTATTGTTCATGGTTGAAAATTTTGCGTTGGTTAAGATATAAGTTTAATCTACTGAGTTTGCATTAAGTTCGATTTATTCCTCAAGTTTAAAAAACGTACTTTTTCATCTTTTAGTTTTAACATCGTTAATTTCATTTAAAAAAAATGCTAACTCAACAGATTTAGATATTAATTCTGTAATTAAATGTTGATACAATATAATTAAATTTTAATTCTTTAACATTATTATGATTTTTATATTTCAAAATAAAATGCATAATACACGATTTTATGATACTATTTATTGACAAACAATATTGTCATATCAATATAAAGTACTTGAAAGGTTACATAAAAACACACTCAGATAAGATAGCACAAAATTCACTCACTCATAATTTATCAAAGGGAGAAAAGAAAAAAAGAATTCACTCACCCATTTATTCCCGGAAATTTCATCTTCAGCATAGACACTTATTCATTTAGAATGATCACTCCCTGCATGCAAGTTTAAGTGGGGGAAAATTAATTAGTGAAGGCTTCTAATATAAAAGATATTGTAGCAGATGAACAAGAATAATTAACCCTTGTATAAATCTTTAAACTTTTTTAATTAAATAATAGAAACATACCATACAAAGGCACATGCTAAAACAAAACAAAGGGCACAAAACCCACTACCAGCAAACAGTAAACGAAAGAAATTCTATGAACCAAATAATAGAACACAGACGTATTTAATTAATATTTTCTTATGTGCTGATATTTGTACTCTTTTTTGGTAAAATATGCTATACATACTTTAATTAAGAATTCAGCAAATTTTGAAACTGTGTGAAATTCAAGATGCAAGAATCCATATGAAATTTTGGGAAAATAAATTATTCACAGATATAATAGTCACATGATAAATCTTTACATGCAAGCAGCGCTGGGGTCAATCAGAGAGCATTATTGTTTGCATAGAAGTGAGAATAGGTTTACTATAGAGCTTAACTGATTGCGACCGATTGGAGGAACAATATACCTTCAAAATTTGGAAGATGGTGAATGTCTTGTGGGAATTAAACCCTCTGAAATTTTGATGAAAGAAGATGCTTGGAAGCTTCATCTTCCCATTGCAATTTATCCATCCACCAGCACGTAGGACCTCCACTAAAGCATTGCAGATTTTTCAATGAACTCTGAGAAAAATGTCAGCTTCTTCAACTTGTCGCAGCCTAACACTTGAATCTCCTTCAAACAAGGAAACTGTAATGGAAGTTGTTCAGATGTAGCCAAACATGATGGGTGAGACTGGAGAAAAGATTACTTTTCACCGTGTCAGTCTCAGCAGTCCCAACATCTTCACTTGTAACTTTCACCAACGAAGAACAACTAAATAATTCGACGAATTCAAGGTTTGGAGCTTGTATAAGCCAATTCAAGTCACGTATATTTTGACACCCACTGAGAATCAACTTGCGAAGGCTAATTATATGTTCATGTTCCCAAATTGAGCTCCACTGAATACGCTCTTCATAATCATTCATTTCTCTCTTAAACTCAACTTGTAATTCTTCAAGATGCTCCATTTTTCCAACTGATGATAAAAGTCGTTGTGCTGCAAGTTTACTCGAACAAATAGCTCACTCATGCACCTTTTCAATTTTGAGGAGATCTGTATTTTTTTGAAGACAGGGTATGCTACAGACACTAAATCTTATATATCGGAGATGATCTAAGCCTTCTAGCTCATCCAACAACGCATCATCATTTGGAACTCTCCCACGTCTCATGCTAAAGGCTTGAAGAGATGACAAACTGGAAACTACTTCCTTGGGGAATTCAACATTAAGTCCGTCCAGCAACAAGAATCTCAGTTTCTTCAAATTCTTCAACTCCTCTGGCAATTTTGTTACACCAGTATAGGATAGGCTCATGTGTTCTAGGTCTACCAAGTCCCCAATTGCTGATGGTACATCTCTTATTCCACGATTAGATTACAAGTCTAGTACTCTAATAGTAGTTGGAAGGACAAATAGCTCAGTTGGGAAGACTTGTACGGAAGTATCCCTAGTAAGCATAATGATGAGATTAGGACAATGAGGCTTTTGTGACAAGTTTGTGATCATTCTGCCACTGCCTCATAGTATAGCATTTCTACCTCTTCCCACTTTTCATGATTGTACACGTCAAGGCCATTAGTCTTAGATCTCATGAAGAATCTCGTCTTCTTCTCATGATCACAAGCTACCCAGAGAGCCATGTCTCTTATCACATCATGCATTTTAATTGTGTTCTCTTTCTCACCTTTTTCCAATAAGCAAGCATACATCATACTTGAAATTGTATCCTCCCCTTGCTCTCGTGCCTCATGTATATTAAATTCAGTCAGAAAACTTTCCTCTATCCACAGCATAATAAGCTCTTCTTTTAGAATGTCATAGTCCTCACGAAATAGAGCCCAATACAAAAAGCATGACTTGTAGACATCATTTGGCAATCTATTGTGACTAAATTCAAGATGCTTACTCCTCCCATGATTGTTTTTCTCAGTCTTACCTTTTTTTACTGACTATTGATATTTTTGGGTTATGAATCAGATTCTATTGCAGGTTGTGTTTGTTACAAGGTAGTTATTAATCACACTGTGGTTTCACCACATTCAGTATGGTTACATCTTCCTATGTGTATTTTAAGTTAGACATGAAAAGCCTTTCTGTTATTACATTTTTCTATGTGTTCTTTTGTCTAGACATTTGTTTGGGATACTTTTTGGTCTTCGATAGTTAAGACCTAAAATGTTAAATGTGCAAAAGATTTAAAGCGTGGGTAGAAGATTCTCTACTGTGTAGCAACATATAATTTCTGTTGCAGATTTACCTTAAATAATTTTATAGTTTCTAAAAGAATTCATGTTTTGTTGGATCGTTCTACCTTAAGCTTCATGAAAAGATTCGTGCTTACATATATTCATATCTTCCAATAGAATAATATTCTTTTTTTGATCCGCAGAAATATCTTGGTGAGATGGAACTATAGAATAATATTCTTTTGTATTTAACATTCTTTACATTTTCTGATGTATACGGACCTCTTTGGGGGAGGGGATTTTGGTACCATTTTGACGGCTGATGTTTTGTCTGTCTTACATTGCAGATACTAAGATATATTGGGACGCTTACATGTTACAAGTAAGTGTCTTTTCAGGCTATTAGCCAGACAAATGAAATAGTCTTTTTTTAGGCCGTCTCTATTTGTTTCCCTATAAATAAAACTGGGCTGTCAATACGCTGTCCAGATGGATTTTAAGTATCATTTCTATGTTTTTATTTAGTGTTTTTGACTTAAAAAAATGTTCAGTTCTGGTTAAGGGACAATGCAGGCCTAAAATTTTCAATTTCTTACCTTAAGTCCCCAATATTTGTGGGCTATCTCCAGAAGTTTTAATTTAATTATTGGGTTTAGTGAATTCATATTTTAAATTTGTAATCCAATGTTGCTTACCAGGTTTCTTGGAGGGGATAGGGATTACAAGAAGCTGAAAGGTGATACTGGGCCTCTAGTCTACCCAGCCGGATTTCTATACATGCACTGTGCATTCTAGTATCTTACTGGAGGGGAAGTTTATCCAGCTCAGGTTATTACATATGCCTAATACTTTAAGGATTATATTTCTTGTTATTTATAGATTGACTTATTTTATATTTCTTTGCTGATGAACTATTCCATGAAAAGTGATGCGTTGGTCAAGTAAAAAAATTACTATGCCAAAAGCATTTCCTGCATTTTGCTGAAAAAGCCGTCAAACTAGTCGTTATGTTTCTTGGGTCCAGCTTTTATGATTATCCTGTCTTGCACCCAGTTTTACCAGGCATGATTCTGAAATTGGATAAAGGCACAGGTGACTTTCTGTGGATAACCTTTTTATTTATGTGGCTTAGTTTTGAGGATAGATTTATGCTATTTTGTTTTCTTAAAATGTGGCTATGTTTATAGTTAACATGATCTGCTCTATTTCTCTGGAAGAAAAATCACCTCTCAGATTGCTGATTAATCCATTGTTTAAAATTTCCTTACATCAATTTTCTTATATCTAGAAAACATAAACCATCATGCAAGCTCTTGTAGGTGACGCTTGAGAGAATTGCTGGCAATCAATCATTTCTTGAGTTTCTAAATTTAAATTTGTTTCAGGACATCTTAAATGTTTTAAAAATTCCCCCGTGCAATTGTTCTCAAAAGAAGCTTTGATAGGCCAAACTTTGAAGTATGAAGCCATTGTTAAGACAAACGAGCCGCTAAAGCAAGGTCATGTTTATGGACTTGGATCACATTGTACCATGGTGTGCAATTATGGCAAGACTACATGTAACATTAATGCTCCTCAACAAGCTTCGCTTCAGCCTACACCGAATGTAGATTTTGTCGGGACGCCTGGATTTGAAGAAGCTGTTGAACAAGCTATCAACCGTATAGTAGATAAAAGATGTCAGAGATGAGATTTTCTATACGGTTGGACATTTTTGGGGCTATTCGATCTTTAGGTGAGGGTACCCTGACTCAACGTGCTAGTTCTGTAAATTCTACCAAGAACCCATATTCAAATCCCTGAACGATGATTGTATTGCTTGGAGCTCTAGTCTTTTATTTGTATTTTTGACCTTTAAGATATCAGACATTAGAATGTGTGTTTATGGTTATAGATACTATATACTTGATATTACTATTTAAAATTTGATTTTTGGGTCAATTGTATGATTAAATAATATTTGTTTATAAAATATTTTTGTTAATGCGTAGATGATTTATATTTAAAATCAATGAAGGAATAAAAACACATAATTACTCATTTAGCGACAAAATATAAGGCATTTAGCTATGGAAGTTTCAATTTAGCGATAGATATGTATGTAAAAATATCATCATTTTTCGGTAGAATTTACTAAATTAGTGATGAAAGTTTCGTCGTTAAATCGGTCACTAATTTAGCAACGGAATTTTCTTTCGCTAAAACATCTGTTGCTAAATTTAGCGACCCTCGTTTTAGCGACGGATTTTTTCCGTCGCTAATTCCATCGCTAAATTTGATTTTTCTGGTAGTGCTTCCAAAGTAAAATTTTCATTATGAATATCTAAATAAAAATTATTTAATTTATATTGAGGGTTATGGTTTCCTTTTTTGGCTTGAATTATTCTTGATGATCGTTCTAAAACATAAAAAATTCTTTAATTTTTTAAAAAATCATATTCTTTTTCAACAACGTTGATGCATTTTCACTTGTTGAAAAAAATAAATTATAGAGCAATTAAACTCCTTTAAGAGGAAAGAGGAGATGATCAAAGGAGCAATAAAGTTATTTACCCATATTTTGGAATCCCAAATTGAACCAATAACTTAATTAAGGATTTATTGAATTTACCAACCTAATTTAAGTTTTTTCTATTTTAAATAGCTTTATATGGGAATGGGATTTTCCCTTTTTCTTATTAGAGTGACATTTTTGGAATTTGAAAATTGAAGTGAGTTTTTTTGTGGGATTGTCCGTTACCAATACCACTCTCATAACTATTACAAGTTCATTTTGACAAAATCTCACATATAAGGAAATGGAGGTTAAATCATTTAATATGTCATAGATTGAATGAATATTCACTGCGAGAAAAATTTAATTTAGAGACGGAAAACCCGTCGCTAAATGGTTATTTTCTGTCACTAAAACGAGGGTCGCTAATATTTTCTGCCGCTAAATGGAAATTTTCTGAAAGGAACTAGCCATTTAGTAATGGATTTTTCCGTCGCTAAATGACATTTTTCTGGTAGTGATTCCAAATTTTCCTTTATTTGCTAATGAGCATTTAAAAAAGTTGACATACATTTTCTCTCATCTATTACATTTAATTGGGATAAAATTAGAAAACAAGCATAAATGACTCTTAAGATGGACTTATATTTAGGATAAAAAAATTGATAAAGTACCCGTTTGAAAATTTATTGGAAAAATAATTTTTCGCAAGTTAAGATAAGTATGTAACATAAGTTTTGTCTCGGATTGTATGCAACGTGAAAAAAATGTGCAAATAAGTATTCTCAAACACCCCCAAACTTGATCTATAATAAGGGTCAATCAGAAAGCATAAGCATTTGCATGGAAGTGAGAGTTGCGGGTTGCAATTAGTTGGGAGAAATAATTACGTTGCCCCAAATTTTGGAAAGAAGATGCTAAATAGCTTTGTGTGATCATATTTTGATGTCAAAAAATGCACTTGGTAACATCGTATTCCCATTGAAATTGATCTAACTAACCACTCAGAATCTCCTGCAAAGCATCGTAGATTATTCAATGCACTTTTATAGTTGAATGGGAGCTTCTTCAAACTGGGGCACCTTATTACTTGGATCTCCTTTAACAGATGCTCCTAAAGTTACGTAGAAATACCAATTGAAGATAAGTGAGATTGGAAAAGAGATTACTTTTCAATCTCTCAGAGTAGGCAATCCCAAAATCTTCTTTAATAACATCCTCCGATGAATCTCGGTGGACTAATTCAAGGACTTGAAGGTTAGCAGCATGGATGAGCCAATGCAAGTCAACTATGTTATGACATCCGGAGGAAGTCAACTTGCAAAGGAAGATTATATGATCATGTTCCCAAAATGAGCTCCAAGGAATATCCACAAAAGCTTCATGATCTCTTGGTCTTTTGCCACCAACATCTTGTAATATCTCAAGATGCTCCATTTTTCCAAGTGATGAGAACAATTTGTGGAGCAGTGAGCTTCCTTCAATATATAGTTCACACATGCAACTTTGCAATTTCGAGGTGATCAGTATTTTTCTAACAGAGGCCAGACGGAAATGCGTATATCTTGAAGATGATCTAAGTTCAACAGCACATTTTCTTCAATCGTTAGAATTTTCCATCTAAGACTAAAAACTTGAAGAGATAACAAAGTTGATATAACTTCCTTTGGGCATTCAAGTTCTCCAACTACATCCAGCAACAAGAACCTCAACTTCATCAAATTCCTCAAATCCTCTGGCAACTTCGTTATACCAGTATTGTATAGATTCATGTGTTCAAGGTTTACAGAGTCCCCAATTACTGATGGTAGGTTTCTTTTTCCATCATTAGATGACAAGTCTAGTACTCTAATGATCTAGTAGTAGTTGGAACGATAAATAGTTCAGTTGCAAATACCTGTATCCCCAAATAGCTCAGTTCCTAATAAGAATATATAGTGACGAGGTTTCAAAAATTTTGAAATCATTTCTCCCTTTCCCCATGTTGATGGCATTTCTACCTCTTTCCACTTTGCATGATTATATACTTTGTTACAAACCTAATGCTAACAAGCTTTTAACAAGACTGGAATAGTAAATAACAACACAAATGCTTAAGATTAATAATAATATAAAAAACTATTACAGTCACATATTACAACATAATCAATCACAATGAACAAAAATACAATCACACATAAATACGACTCTCACAACACAAACTGAAAATACATAGAACATAAACATACGCTTGCCTATCTTCCAAGGGGATTGGCCCTCTCCACTCCAAAGGCCTCAACCCTTAGCCTCTTCACTTCAAATTCAATCTCTACCTTTACCTACTAAATTGAAGGGAAGATTTATAGAACCAAAAAAGTAACTCACACAGTCTCCAACTCATATAGGCTTTGACTCAGCCACACTATAGCCACCCTATTTTCTATTTCTTTCTTTCAAATGGTAAGTCAAAGTGCTTACCACCAAAAAGTACCTTTCCCTTTTCCTATGTTACCGAAAGTGGTCCTAACATACTTCAAAGACACTAGTCCTGGAATCATCTCTTAAAAGAATCTTGTTGTTTCCCATGATCACAAGAGAGCTATATCTCTAATAACAACATGCATCTTAATTGTGTTTTCTCCCTCACCAATTTCCAATAAGCAAAAGCATCATTTACACTTGAAATTATGCCCGCTCCATGCTTACTTGCATATCAAATTTAGACAAAAAAACTTTCGCTATCCAGAGCATAATAATATGATCCTTGGGAATGTTATAGTCCTAAGGAAATGGAGCACAATACAAAAGGCATGTTTTGTAAAGATCTAGCAGTCTATCATAACTAAATACAAGTAATAGACATCTTCAATGATACTAGCTTGAACCTTCGAGGGATAACTCCTCAATTCCATAGAATGATTCCATTCATTGGGAGTCATCTTATTAGCCATGGTACGTCCAACCATACAGGGAGCAAGTGGGAAGCCTTGACACTCATCCACCACTTTCTTTGCAAGAGGCTATTTGTGAGGGTTTTCAAGAGTAGCTAAGTTTCACCCATTTTCTTCTTAAATAACTCAAATGCTTTATTTAGTGTGAGGCAATTCACTCCTATGTTTCTCTATGCACCCATTAGACTACATATCCTCTTTCGATTGAGTTGTGAAGATTTTCTTGAATTCGTTAACGTCACTCAACTTCAGGATTACTGATGCTATCAAAATTTAATTACGCACGACAAGTATACACTTGAAAATAATATATTGTAAATCAAGGTTGATTCCTCAGAAACTCAATTCAATATGTAAATAGAAATCTAAATTTCGTTTAAGTTGAGCAAACCAAATACGAATAATGAAAATATAAATTTTAATGAACTAAAATATTAATTCTAATGCACTAAAAAATAATAATTGACACAAGCGACCTAGAGTGGCTAATCCATTCTTTATGTTTTAGAGCATGTAATTACCCAAATAAATATATTTAAATTTAACTTGTTAATCTAGAGTATAAATAGATGTAGTATCTTCTGATCATCTACAGTCCTCTTTCAAATAAAACTATTATTGCTAAATAGCTATTCAAGAGGCATTACCTAGAACAAAATGTTAATGTAGGATCTGACCAAGAATGGGGTGAATTGGTCACTTTTAAAAATTAAAACACAATTGCAGTAATGAAACAAAGTCACCGACAAAGGCAGAGAGAAGATTGACTAGGAGCGATTTATCCTAGTTCGGTCCTCTTGACCTACGTCTAGTCCTCAGAACACCTCTAAGATTTCTCAATCCACTATTTGCAACAACAGTAAGCTCCATAAGCCTTTACAACAGGAACTCACTTCCCTTACACTTTTCACTAAAATAGAGTATCGCTCACTCAGTTTTCTAAATCAAACTTAGCCCAACAAGCACAACGTCTCAGATTTACAATGAATGTTGGCTAGAAAAACTTTCTCAAAAGAGTATATAGCAATTACTGAAGCACAGACAACAAAATGAATGATTTACAGAGAGCGTAATAAATGACGTAAAGTATTCTCAGTGTTCATCTCTCGTTCTCTGTATTAAATGCTTGCACTTTTATATATGAGGAGTAATGAAGTATCCATTAGACATCATTAATAGCCATTACTCCCATCACCAACCAATCTGCTTCGCCATCAATGAAGTTATTAATGTAGCTTGAATGAATGACGGCGAAGGTGACAGATGAACTTTGAAAGCTTCACATCTAAGAAAGAGTCAGCTTTTCATTCCTTATTTCATAAGTCAAGCTTCCTACATTTATGAGAGCAGTTAGCATTCAAAAATTTGTTACATAAATAAGGAAAGTTTTTGCATAGTGTAGGTGAAATGTGTCAGAAGCAAAGTTGTCAGTAGAAGTAGTGCTCGAGCATAATGATTCAATGCTCGAGTATTGCAATGTAAATTTCAAACAAAAGTTCAATGCTATAACTCAATACTAGAGCATAAGATGAAAGCATTTGAAAATCATCTGGATACTCGAATATTAAAACGTAGTGCTTGAGTATTGACAGTGCTTTATAAGATTGCTCGAGTATTCTGTGCAAGTATTGAGGAGATGAAAGTTTTGAAAACCTCAACACTCAAGCTCTAGATAATGGTGATTGAGCATTGTGAGTGCTGGCACAGCTTGCTGGAGCATTTTTAGAAAGTATGAGTGAGCATTGAAACTTTGGGCTCGATGTTCAAGCATTGGCACTGCTTCCAATCAATGCTGGCGGCATTTACCCCGTAGCATAGCATAAAAGTCTTCAATACTCGAGTACTGAAATCTAATGCTCGAGATTGGTTAGTAATCCCTTTACAGCACTTATGAAAATCCTCAACACTCGAGCACTGAGTTCTAGTGCTCAAGCATTGGCTCTACTTTCAGCTTCTTCTTGAAGTATTGACTAACAGCACTAGCGAAAACCTCAACACTCGAGCACTGTGCTCTAGTGCTCGAAAAATGGCTATGTTTTCAGCCAATGCTTGAAATATTGTATGACAACACTATCTGAGAGCCTCTAACTTTAGCCCGATGCTCAAGCATTGAATACCAGTGTTCGAATGTTGTTAATACTTCTTGTAATGTTTGAGGTATTTACTTAAAGCATTTCATAAAACTTTGTTTTCAGAACCCGATACTCAAGTATTAAACTCCAGCACTCGAACATTCACAATGCTTGAGTGTTTTCCTTGAATACTGAGTGAAAGTATTGCTAAAAATTATAAGTTTTAAAACACCACACTCGAGCAATGATTTCCAATGTTGGAGTATTAGCAATACTTTGACTTATTGCTCGAGCATTTTTAGAAAGAATTAAGGCAAAACTTTGAAAAGCTATTAGAAGCATGCCAAGCTTGAGAATTCAAATTTCAAAAATATTTTATAACTTTATAACATAAAACATCAATTTTGTTATCATCAAAACAAGATATCAACATTCTCCCCCTTTTTTATGATGACAAAACCATAAATCAGAAATTATAAGGAAACTTGAAGAGATAACCATCGAACATAATAACATGACATTTATATCATAATCATAATGTGCAGTAGAGTTCAAAATAAAGTGTAAATACAAAGAAACGGAATGCCCAAAAACAAATTCTAATTTCTCTCCCTCTTTTTGTCATAAATCAAGAAGGGTTACTGAGGAGAGAAAGTAGGAACATCAGGAGCACTAGAGGACTCGGGAGGAGGCAAAGAAGAAACAGGTGGAGCATGAATAGACTATGGCTCAGGATTAAGAATGGAAGAGGAAAAGTCAATCATGGCCAAGACTGCATCTGTGGGTGGATCATCAGGGGAGTGAGAAAGAGAAGGAGGTGCAGGAGCAGAGGTATGTGGTAATTGATTGTCTTGGATGAACTGCTTAATAGAAGCCATTTTGCTATCCAAACCACCAACTGCCCTCTCCAAAGATGTAAGCCTCTCTGTCATAGTAGTTTGAAAAGAAGAAAATGATCCAATAAGAGAGGTAACGACTATATCCAAAGTCTTTCAAGAGAAATACTCAATTGCTGCCTTCATTATGTTGTTCACATAGCTCTAAGTCTCAGTATGAAATGTGGAGATGAAGGTCTCACTCATCCGCCTGAACTCTGTCTCCATATACTGTTGTATAGTAGCATAAGCAAAAGATGGTGCAGATGAGGGCTGAGATGGTGCATATAACTGAACCTCATCCTATCCTCGAGAAGTGGCAGAGGTAGTCTTCTTTTTCTTCTTTTGTAATTGTGCATGACTATCAACTATGTTGATATTCATTCTGTGCAGGTGAGCGTCCCTAAACTTTACTGGTTTTTCCACTTTGTCCAAAATGTGCCAAATTTCAAGTTGCTTTAGAATATGGGAGACTAAGCAGGGATAAGGCACAGTAATCCTCTTGGAACCCCAGAAAATGAACCTCCACATCTCATTAAAGACCAATTCTCCTATATTCCTCTTTTCTTTATTCATGATCCATGCCAAGTTATGGTAATCTATATGTGCTAAGTATGTGTAATTCGCACTCTTATTCACTAAACATCTAGAATATATGTAGTGAATAATTCTTTGAAGTGGGGCATGCAGAGGGCTCAAAAGATAAAGTCACATATGATACTCCTAGCCTTAGAAGGTTATGAATTTCCTCCTCACTGAAATTAGTTAAATTTTAACATATTCATTTGTTCCCAAAAATCCATTCAAAGTCTCGAGATTAATGAGAATTTTTTTTATTTGTGATCTAGGACAGATTGGATATATGGCCCCCCACGATTCCCCTTGGTATCCAGTGCCTTTTCCTGAGTCTCTGGTCTTCTTCCATACCAGACCAGATTACCCGGGGCAACAGACTAATTAAGAGCGGGGAGTACTCGAGCGCACTCCTTTAAAGTGCTTTGCATCAAGAGTGGGTATCCCCTACCCTCGAGCGCGACTCCAGGTTTCGAACACACTTTCGCTTGGGAGGTGACAGCCACTTTGACCACTGCACCCTAACACTCGGTGGTAAGTAATGAGAATTTCTCTTTCTCTCATCCTTGTGACCATAGAATAAGAGATGATTTCCCCTTCATCATCCTTAATTGAAGTTGAATACATGTTATTATAGAAAATTCTAACCATATCCAAGGAAAAATCATATTTTATTTCTATCAAAGGCTTATAATGATTCAGATAATCTGAAATCTTAAATCCAAGTTCATCTAGTTCCTTCAAGTCTACATAAACAGTAGGGCATAACAATCTATTCTTTAATTTAGCCTCAAAGATAGGAAGGTTTGTAATATATGCCATTAATGTATTGAAACCTTTAGGAGCCTTAGGGAGTTCTTCTTTGACCACTTTTGTCTTTCCTCTTGCTCTCAGCTTTGGCTTAGAAGAAGAGGCCAATTGACTTGGAGATACACTCAATCTCATAATTAGATGGAGCAGCAGCTGTGGATTGAGAGCTAAAGATCATGGGTGCTTTTCCCTTATCCTTCAAGATTGCTTTGGGTTGACCCGTGCTTGGTTTCTAGATTGTACGAGTCACCGTCTCTTACCAAGCAAGCAAGGTTTGTTTTAACTTCTCATACCATGCCCTTAGAGCTTGTTTTAAACTATAGATTGCCTTATACAATTTGTAAATATGAATCGGATGAGAAGGATCTACAAACCCTTTAGTTGTTGTTCCATAAACACAGTTTCTTTCAAAGATCCATTCAAGAAAGCGTTGTTTATATATAATTGTCTAATATCCCAATTCAAAGAAACAACAATAGATATAACAATAAGTATTGTAGTAGCTCTTACTACTAGAATAAATGTTTCATTAAAATTAATACTAGCAGTTTGTTGAAATCCTTTAGCAACTAACTTTGCTTTAGGTTTGTTAAGAGTGACATCTGTCTTGTATTTTGTCTTGAACATCTATTTTCACTCAACAATATTTTACTGTCCTGTACGAGGAACCAACTGCCATGTATTGTTTTTCAGGAAGGCTTCGTATTCATCCAACATAGCCTTTTTCCATAGAGGACTTGCCAAAGCCTCAAAAACTAATTTGGGTTCTAACAATTTGTAATCTGTAGACCCAACAAAGGGAATCTTGTGCTTGAAAATCACATACTTGTCTTCGTAGGATGTAAATTCTGATGAGAGATGTTGTGCTGAGCAAAAATGTTGTTCTGAGCATCCTCAGATGAAGATGAGCAGGAAGATAGTGAAGAAGGCTGTGTTTAATGGAATGTGACACTGAAACAGGTTGCTTGTGAAAAGAAGCAGCTGGATTCAATTAAGCCGTGAAACCAATATTAGAGGAGATAATTGGAGATACTAAGGAAGATATGGATGATTGCAATATGTGTGCTTGCATAAGAAACAGAGACATTAGTGGGAGTGATAGTTGTAATTGCATAGGAAAAGGAGAGGAAATCAATTCAGGCTGTGAAGTATTCTTCAAATTAATAAACCCACTAGCAAAGGGAAAATCCTCCTCATTGAACACTACATAACAGGAACTGTACATTCTACCGGTGGAGCTAAGCCACTTATAGCCTTTACGAGAACCACTATATCCGGAAACATAATTTTGTACTTTGAAGTTGAAACTTATGATTGACAAAAGGCCTCAAGCATGGATAACAAGCACAACCAAAAACATGAATGTAGGAATAATCCGGTTTCTTACTGTAAAGTTGTCGAAAAAGAGACATATTCTTCAATAAAGGAGTAGGCAATCTATTGATAAGGTAAATAGCAGTAGAGAAGGCTTCCTGCTAGTAAGGCAATGGCATTTTAGCTTGGGCCATTAATGTTAAACCCATTTCTCTAATATGCCTATGCTTCCTCTCAACTCTACCGTAATGTGTAGAAGTATGGGGGCAATAATGTCTATAAGCAATACCACTTGAGTCAAGAACAGGTTGAAAATTCAAACTCGCATTTTGCTGTTTAGTGCACCGTACACAAACCAGCAAGCCGTAAGTCTTCAAGGCTCCACCCCCAATCACTTTAAAGAACCTTAATTTTGCAATCAAACTGATTTTCAACCATTTATGCTAAAATCACCCCTAGATTTTAATGGATAAGCGGTCAAAGCTTCACCCTTAGATTTTAATGGATAAGCCCAAGTGAATCTCCTAATATAATCCAAAAAACTTATATAGTATCTATGCCCACTTGTAGAAGTAATGGGAGCAGGACCCTATAAATCAGTATGAATTAACTGAAGGGGACGAACAGCTCAAGAGTTTGATAGTGAAAGGGTAATATGTGAGATTTGTGCGATTGGCATGAGTTACAAAAACTAACATAATCTTTATTGATAGAACTAGAAACACTACATTCTTTCAATACTTGACTCAAAACTCAACTATCAGGATGGCCATGTTTCCTATGCCAAAATTCCAAAACAGAAACAAAATCAGAACATCGACTCTTAGATTGTGTGGGACTTTGAAAACAACTAAGCAATGAGGTTGAAATAGGTTGAGTAGCATCTCCAAGTTTGTACATCCTAATGCTGGGGTTCTCCATGTAGCAGAATTCTATCAGTATGTTCAAAATAACCATGTGAGTAAAAGGAGACATACACATCATTATCTTCAGTTAATTTCTTAAAACTCAACATATTCTTTGTGATTTTGGGCAAAACAAGGTGATGTTGGAAATCATGCCCTAGGGGTCAATCATTGTACCTCAGATATTATTTATTTTAATGTATTTTCTCCATTTAATTATCATATATTTTGCATGTTTGTTATGATAATTGCATCCATATACGAATTATGAATATTATCTTAAATGTCCTTAGTTGGTTGTCTATGCGGGAGCATAGATAAAGTAAGACTATTATGACTTTGATAAGGTATGGAGATACAAGTTAAAGTCATAGGCACTTGTAAGAGTACAAGGTGCTGGACCGACCAGCTATGAGAAAGCTGTATGGATTAAGTCATTAGCTTATCTCATATGTAATCACGTCACAATGCCTTTTGACCTGAGATCATCATGGATTCCTACATGAGAGTCGCTAAGTTTTGACTTAGTCAAAAGTCACCTTTGATCGGGTAATGGTAAAAGCTATAATCGGGCTTAGAGGTCTTTCACGCGGAGGAATGTGAGTGATCAAGATAGAATTTGTCCCTCACATTAGTTGGAAGATATTACTGGGCCCCTCGATGAGTAAGTTTGAGAAATGTATAGCCATACT
Source organism: Vachellia pachyceras (assembly GCA_025593235.1). Taxonomy (NCBI): domain Eukaryota; kingdom Viridiplantae; phylum Streptophyta; class Magnoliopsida; order Fabales; family Fabaceae; genus Vachellia; species Vachellia pachyceras. The sequence goes on along the minus strand of JANTPZ010000306.1, from coordinate 11,229 downwards.
GTAAATTTCAAGATTAATAAAGATTAATCTTGAATATCTTTTGAATGTCAAATTTTGAATTTCAAGATTAATAAAGGTTAATCTTGAATATCTTTTAAATTTTGAATTTCGAATTTCAAGATTAATAAAGATTGATTTTGAATATCTTTTGAATTTCAAATTTTGAATTTCAAGATTAATAAAGATAATCTAGAATATCTTTTTGAAATTCTAATTTCAAGATTAATACAGATTAATCTTGAATATCTTTTCATATATGAATTTGAATTTTAAAGATTAATCGCAGATTCTAGAAGCTTTCTATTAGTTCTATAAATATTAGGACTCATGAGTAAGAAAGGCGTGAGAAATTTGAATCTGACCATGAGCCACCAGAAACCCTAGAGAGAGTGAGATATGAGAGGCGCTAGCACGCTACTATTATTGGGAACTGTTCGTGTAGATATCGGTAAAGGGAGGCGATCAAAGAAATGTCGACTCCTCATGATTGGAATCAAGAACGTAAAAGGTCATGGAACCTGAAGAGATCCAAACGCAAGAAACGCTTCAGATTCAAAACGTAAAAGGTATGGCTTTATCTTATTTATCTAAATGCCTTTGACAGATCCATAAAGGGATTAGAAAATTTTAAATTCCGCTGCGTATATGTTTTAATCCCAACAATGGTATCAGAGCCAGGTCAATTGTGCGTTTAAATCAAGTTCATATGATTAGCATAATATATTATATATGTTGATTGATGCGTTCCTGAATTCATGTGTACATCTTACTGAGAGCATGTTATATATGATATATGAGTTCTTTGATTCTTAAAAACCATGATAATTTGGGATATATTATATGCATTTTCAAATCTATATATGATACATGATATATGCGTTTTCAACTCAGTATATGATACATGATATCTACGTTTTCAAATCTACATATGATGTATTGATTATGAGTTTAGGTGCATGATGTATTTTCATATGAATATGTTCATGTGTTCAAACAATTTTGGTTGCGGGTTTGCATATGATGCGAATCTGAAATACATGCGTTACCCCTTGATCCTGTATGCGTAGCGCGATATAATCTGAACGCAATAAGAATTATTTGTATTGTATAAATTATTCCTTATTGTGATTTGCTTTTGAGTGATTAAATGGGTATGGTGAAACAACATGGCTTTAGTTTTACAAAAGGTTGTAAAATTTAAATATGGCCTGCGTGTTGTACCTTCCTCTAAAGATTCTTGATATACATTCTTTTTCATCTCACTCTTCTCGTATGTTCAAATGAGGTTTCTCCTAGTGAAATATTTTATCTTTCTTTAAAATTCCTCTCATTGGCTTGGGAGGATTTAGTATAGGCAAGTTATGTTGTCTCACGTTTATTATATTCTTTTGATTAGATCATTGCATGCTAGTTTACAATTACTAAATGCGCTATTGTATGAGATACAACAACAACCCATATTATGTTCATAAGATCAACTCGTTAAACCCTTCAAATGAATCTTAAGTCGTAATGTCGTCAATTAATGGATAATTGTCAAAATCTCGATCGCTCAGATGTAGGTTCCACCAAAGTAAATGCATTTGAGTTATCTTGGAAAGGCAATTGTGAGTAATGGTGCTACTCACAAAATCCATTATTGTTTTGACTTAATTGAGATTATCAAAATGGTTTTGGATCTCAAAGCATTAAATGGGATTAAAAATGCCGGGTCATATGATGATCGAATCCTATAACAACTTAAGAGTTACATATGATGTAATTGGTAAAGAATTACCTACCTAAATAACTTGAATTTAATATCTTGCCAAATCGGAGTTAAATTTAAGTGAAATATGGGTCTTAGCCTACTAATTATATTTAGGGTTGTTAATTCAGTGGGAGATTACTAATATGTTTTGCGTAATTTTGAAATTTTAGAATCATGTCAACTAGTAATACTGCTACACTATCGCTGCAATCAGACCTCGAGAAGGACAAACTTAATGGCACCAACTTTCTTGACTGGTTCAGAAACATGAGAATTGTTCTCAAGCATGAAAGAAAGGCTTATGTCCTTGATTGGACAATTCCTGATGAGCCTGCAGCCAATGCTCCCAGAGCCCAATGAGATGCTTACTCGAAGCATAAGGATGACTCTGTGAATGTAGGATGCCTCATGCTTGCCACCATGGTTCCAGAGATCCAAAGAGATATGGAACATATGGAGGCTTATGAGATGATCATTCTTCTCAAGAAAATGCTCCAGCAACAGGCAAGGCAAGAGAAGTATGAGACCACCAAAGCCTTGCATTCTTGCAAGATGGCTGAGGGTGCATCGATTAGCTCTCACGTGTTAAAAATGAAAGGCTACATTGATCACTTTGAGAGGTTTGGATTTCCCATAAGTCAGGAGTTAGCTATAGATTTGATCTTAAACTCACTCCCTGATAGTTATGATCAATTTGTCATGAATTACAACATGAACAACATGGAGAAATCCATTTCTAAACTGCATGGGATGCTCAAAACAGCTGAACAGAGCATCAAGAAGAAGGCTAACAATGTTTTGATGGTTCAGAAAGGAAAGAGTATGAAAAGGAAAATCAAGGGCACTAGAAAGGGTACAGGCTTTACTGGTAAGACCAAAAGGCCAAACAAACCTGAAACCAAGTCCACGCCTAATAAGGTAAAACCTCCAACGGATGAAGTTTGCTATTTCTACAATGAACCTAGTCATTGGAAAATGAATTGTAAACTCTTCCTAGAAGATATGAAAAAGAAAAGGAAGGATAGCGGGGCTATCTCTTCAAGTATTTATGTTATAGACGTTCATCGTTTACTTCCTCTGCATGGGTATTAGATACTGCATGTGGTTCTCACATCTATACAAATGTGCAGGGCCTCAAAGACAGTAGAAAATTGAAGAAGGGCGAAGTGGACCTAGGCATTGGGAATAAAGCAAGAGTTGTTGCTCTAGCCGTAAGCACTTATGAATTAGTTTTGCCCAATGGGCTTTTGTTAGTATTGAACAATTGCTTTTATGTTCTTGCTTTGAGTAGTAACATTATTTCTCTTTCTTATTTGGATAAGGAAGGTTATACTCCATTACTGGGAATGACAAATATTCTATTTATCGTAATGACATTTTTTATGCTTATGGTGATATGCATCTTGATCATTACCTTTTGAATTTATAATATCCTAGTAATGGAAATATCTATAACATAACTGCTAAGAGGATTAAATCAAACAATTTGAATCCAACTTACCTTTGGCATTATCGTTTAGGCTATATAAATGAGAAACGCATTTCTAAACTCCATCAAGATGGATTTGTTAACTCATTTGATTGTCAATCAATTGATAGGTATGAATTTTATTTATTGGGAAAGATGACTAAGGCGCCCTTTACTGGGATAGTGAGAGGGCCACTAACTTATTGGGTCTCATACATACAGATGTATGTGGACCACTAAATACACCTACCAGAGGAGGTTATCTGTACTTCATTACTTTTATAGATGATTTTAGTAGATATAGTTATATCTATTTAATGAAACACAAATCTAAATCTTTGTTCAAAATATTCCTGAATGAAGTGCAAAACCAACTTGGCAAGACAATTAAAACCCTTTGATTAGATCGAGGAGGTGAATATTTGAGCCAAGAGTATATTGACCATTTTAGGAGTTGTGGAATAATTTCACAACTCATTTAGAACGCCACAATGGAATGGAGTTTCTGAAAGGAGGAACCGAACTCTATTAGATATGGTTCGATCTATGATGAGTCAAACAAATCTTCTACCTTCCTTTTGGGGCCATGCGTTGGAAACAGCTGCGTTCACACTGAATCGTCTTCCATTTAAGGCAGTTGAAAAAAAACCATATGAGATATGGACTGGAAAGAAACTTATATTGTCTTTTATCAAGATTTGGGGATGTGAGATCTATGTTAAACAACAGGCTTCTGTAAAGTTATCAAATAGATCCTCCAAATTCCTTTTTGTGGGTATCCCAAGGAAACAAAGTGATACTATGTCTATAAAACCACCAAATATAAAGTATTTGCTGTTTGAAACCGTGTCTTTCTAAAAAGAGAGTTCATCTCTAGAAGGACCAGTGGGAGCAAATTGCATCTCGAAGAAGTTCGAGAATCTCAAGACACCATAGAACCATAAATGGAAGACAGAAAAAACTCACAAGATGTTGAGTCTCCTCAAGTAACACAAGGCATATGGAGGTCTGATAGGTCACGACAACCACATGAGAGATATGGATTTTTGGTTATTGGTAGTCATGATATGTTGCTCATTGAACACAATGATCCAACCACCTATCAAGAGGCCGTAGTAGGACCAAACTTTGACAAATGGTTGAATGCCATGAAGTCTAAAATGCAATCTATTTATGACAATAAGGTATGGACTTTGGTTGACCCACCTGAAGGTGTAAAAACCATTGGGTACAAATGGGTTTTTAAAGAGAAAACCGATATGGATGACAAAGTAAATGTCTTCAAGGCAAGACTTGTTGCAAAAGGATTCACACAAACTCATGGTTTTGACTATGATGAAACATTTTTCCTAGTAGCGATGACCAAGTCAATCAGAATCCTTCTTGCCATTGCAGCATATCATGATTATGAAATATAGCAAATGGACATGAAAACAGCCTTCCTTAATGGAAAGCTACTTGAGGATGTGTACATGACAAAACCTAAAGGTTTTGTGGGTCCAAAGGACTCTGGTAAGGTATGCAAGTTTCAATGATCCATTTATGGATTAAAGCAGGCATCATGAAGTTGGAATCATTGTTTTGATGAAGTTGTCAAAGAGTTTGGCTTTATTCAAAACATGGATGAACCTTGTGTTTACAAGAAGGTCAGTGGAAGCACAATTGTATTCCTGGTGCTTTATGTGGATGATATCCTACTGATTGGAAATGACATTCTTACCTTGCAGAGTGTTAAGCTTGGTTAGAAAAGTCCTTTTCAATGAAAGACTTGGGGAAGCCACTTAAATCTTAGGGATTAGGATCTATAGTGATAGATCCAAGAGGCTTATAGGCTTAAATCAAAGTACATATATAGACAAAATACTGCATAGGTTCAGTATGCATGACTCAAAGAGGGGCTACATACCCATGTCACATGGCTTTCTTCTCTCCAATGATATGTGTCCTAAAACATCGGATTAAAGAGATCACATGAGTGAGGTTCCATATGCTTCGGCTATTGGATCCATCATGTATGCCATGTTATGTACTCGATTGGATGTGTCATTTGCCTTGAGTATAACTAGCAGATACCAGCAAGATCCAGGTGAGGGTCATTGGACTGCTGTCAAGAATATCTCTAAGTATTTGAGAAGGACTAAGGATATGTTCTTGGTATATGGTGGTTTAGATGATGAGTTCTATGTAACGAAATGCGAGTTTTCAAACTAACTAAGATGATTCTAGATCACAGTCAGGGTACATGTTCCTGTTTAATGGTGGCACAGTAAGCTGGAAGAGCTTTAAGCAGAGCATAGTAGCTGATTTTGCAACTGAAGTCGAGCTCTAAGTAGAGCATAATAATCAGGATATTGTTCAGTTATAAAGCCAAGGTGTGGCGTCCCGTTATGAGGCTTTGAATTAAGAACCAGAAAAAAAGGAACACAGTTTTCTTGGTTTGCAACCATTTGAGAGAGATTGTTGACTGTAGCTGTATTACGAGATTTGAAACTAGGAGGATAGCCATGCTTCTTATAACATGTCTTGACGGTGTGACATGATTTTCCACAGTATGTGCAATGTTTATGATTGTTATGGTCAGATCCTTTGAAAGAAGGTGATTTGTCATACTTGCCAAGAAGAAATACAGTGTTAGTTGGGTTGGAATGAGTCCCAACTCACATTCTTACTGTAAAACCAGAGAGAATACTTGATGAATAGGAGGGAGAGGACCGAGGAGCATGATTTATGACTTTAATGATAGAGAATGGTCATTGAGGCCTTTCAAAAAGTGAATCACATAATCCTATTGCTGGTACTTATGCATCTTAATGAAGGCTCTACAAGAACAACGCGACTTACAACTACACACAAGGGGTGAAGGTTAAGCAGTTTATCCCAGACGGTCTTAAGATTAGTGTAGTAGTCACTTACGTTCAGATCCCCTTGTCGAAGAGAATACAACTTGTCTTGTAAATTGGAAATTCGGAAGATGTCACACTATGCAAAACAACTCCTAAGGTCATCCTAGATATCGAGGCATGATCTATCCACAAAATACTATGAGCTATTGTCATGGAGATCGAATGTGTGAGCCAAGCTACTAACATCGTATTGTACCTTTCCCAGATTGAGAACAGAGGGTCACTCGTTGGAGGAGCAAGAATGGTTCTGTCAACAATCTAGAACTTATTCTTGGACTGTGGTGCCATCTTCATGGCTTAGGACCAGGAATGATTATTAGGATTGATTAAGATTGGAGACACTAGAACCAAAGATGGATTTTCGTTCAAATGGATATAATATGGGTTAGAGGGATTTTGGATTGCATCAAAGACACTGGAGGAAGCTGAGGAGGATGAATCTGCCATGGAAGGACATATTAGAGCTCTGATACCATGTTGCAATAATCTCCTTACAGGAGATAAACCAAGGACATGAAAAAAAGGGAGAAGAAGGAGAAAGAGAAGCAAACGAGGTATTTGGAAATTGGAGAAAATGTACTCATCTATTCTTGCTTATGACATGTGTATATATGTACAGATGTAATGAGGACAACTGGCACTAACTTGCCTACTAACAGACATTCAGTTCAAACCAACTAAACAATAGATTGAGTTACAATAGAACATAAGCAAGTGACACTGTCTTAAAATGGAAACTAACTTAGTTACATCCTAACGGTAACACCGCATCCTAATGGTAACAAACAGAACTAACTGACTTTAAGTTTAAATAATAAAATATCTAAAATACTTGGTGTCTAATAACTATTGTCATAATCAACAATGGGTGAGTGTACCAATGTAGTTTGAAGAGATTGATATGATGATAATGATCTATGGGAGTTGGGGATGCCTTTTTTCCAAAAAGTAGCAACTAGAGAAGCTAGTTAGAGGTACAATTTTGGTCTCACCCTAGGTGAGTGTGGATATATCTCCTTCAAAAATACTTGTGGAGTTTGAATCCGTAGGTAATTTGCCTACGGATTTTTGGGTGTAGATATATCTCGTCAAAAATACCTTTGGATTTTGAATCCATAGGTAAATCCGCAAGAATTTGCTGCGAAAAATTTCCGCAGGAAAAATCAAAAGTTTTTTCTAGTGGATCTCATCAAAACTAGGGTGAAAAGGAGAGGGATGACATGAGTTGGGTGACTTTGAGAAGGAGATAGGCAAATTTGAATCATGAGACATGGAAATGCAAATCTTAGATTTTTTGTAATGGAAATCATTTTAATGATTTTTTGATGGAAATGATTTCCACATAAAAGCCAATTCCATACCCACATGAGTGTACCAAACATGCTTAAACCATGGAATTCAATTCTAATTTTATATCTAAGCCTTCAATTCCAGCATAACAAATGAGGCATACATGTATAAGAGTAAAAAAAAATACCATTTCACCCTTCAAGTAACTCTCAAATTGCAATAGGATAATTTTCATTATAATAAATCACAAAAATTCTTAAATTAAATCCTTCATATTAAATAGATATTTTATTTCTTCATTTGACTTCTGCCCATAAAACAGTTCCACAAAGATTCTTTGGCAAAATTTTTCTCTTCATTATTTTCCTTAAACTTTTTCAAAAATTAAAAATAAATTCCCAAAAAATAGAATTTAAATCAATAAAAATTTGAAGAGAAATTGATAAATACAAAAAATATGTATTACATTTAACACCAAAATCAACTCGTTAATTATATCTTACATGAGCATCGGTGGAGTGTGTGGATTGTTCGGGCGCATGGATGGGATCCAACTTGGAATAAATGAGAGCCGGCCTTATCTACTCATGTAGTTTCTTAACCAATAAAATAGGCAATAGGGACCTTATCCTCCACAACATGTCATTGTCTCTAGTTGCCCTCACAATTTCCAATCTGATGAATCCACTAGGATGACATTTAAATGCCTAGCTAATCCATTAAGCAATTAAATAAATATAATAAATTTAACTAATAGATATCTGTATGATTATTGTGTTCCATAATTAATATTTATTTAAAATATAAAAATATGCTTAAAATAAGGTCATATTTGATAACCACATATATAAATGTATTAAATGGAAAATTTAATAATTAATATACAAGGTTTATAAAATATGAAATGTTTAATAAAAATAAAATATAGACTATAAATTTTATTACTACAATTAAAGTATATTATTTTAATATAACCGGTCCGATCGAATCCCTAATTGACATTGATTTAACCCGTTAACCTTTGAATCAGTGCATTGATCGACTCTATGCTTGGTCCAGTTTTTTGAACATTTGTCTAATAATGTAGAATCTATTAGTTACTATATGAAACTTTGTATGGAACATACTTATATCAAATTTTTTAATATCCATTTTATCAAGGTCTCTAATTACACAAAGTCATGTATTCTACTTTTTCATGTGGATTTATAGTTAAATGATAATAATTCAAAAATAGTACACGCAATCACATATAATTGGAAACCTTGATATAATTAATATAAAAAACTTGACGTTAGTATTTTCCTCTTTTTATCCCTTATTGACTATGTGCATTAATGTGGCATTTTAAGTCATCTTGATGGAATGTAATAGCCTAACTTGAGGGCATAAGTGTCTATTGAAGATTATGGCAAAACATTGTTGATGGAAACAAATTTAATTATAACAAACCCACTTTTGATTGAGGTGGTAAAACATATATTGAAATCACGGGAAGTGTATTTATTGGGAGAGATGCGAAAATCCTTTGCCATCTAAGCTTCTTAAGTTTAAAGTTACTTAGAGTTATTCTTAATCAAATAAAAAATAAATTTAATTACAATAACTTTTATAATAAAAAATGTTTTAAGAATTTAAACTTTGTAATCTGCCAATGTAAGTTGCAATTTTATAACGCCTTGTTCTATTAATCAATGACATTTTAGCATTTGGAGTTTTCATTTGGCATGTTGGACTTTTCTGAAAGTCAATTTCACAACACCCAAATTTTATAATCCTTAATGTTTCCTTATGAAGGAGCAACTGGGTATATATCCTGAAGATAGACATGAGAACTTTTAGATCCTACTCTTTCTAAAATGTTGAAGGTGCAAGTACTGAAGACACTCCATAATGACAACACTTGGACAAAGTAGCCTTTTTTACTTCACAATACCTATATGAAATAGCATTTTTCACTTTGTTTAGACAAATGGGACAGTCAAAACCATTGCCAAAACACCCAAAAGCCTTGTAAGGTTAGTGTTGTAGTATCTCTCAGATGGAAGGTCACAAGTTCAATATCGTTGTTGTAACCTCATGTCATTAGTGCCTGTCAATTTAAATAAAAAAACCAATGCCAAAACCACCATGAGACCTTCGTTGAGGAAATTGGCTTGGTTTCTTCTGTATGAGTGATCTTAGTGGGTACTTGTTATAGGCAACACAAATTCTGAAGCAATTCAGTTGATCTTCTAGCCATACGATGTTGTATTCATCGTGTTGGCAGCAACACCTGCAAAAAAAAAAATTAATCCAAGTTACATCCTAGTCATTGTCCTTAAGAGCTATTTCGCAAATACTGGCAAAGTAGGTTGCGACACTCTCCAGATTAAACAGATTCTTTCTATAAAGATACAAGAACACAAAATTAGTAAAAAAATAATATAACTCAGCAAGACATAAAAGAATACAATAGGAGGAAGAGATGAGTACAAAGCTCTTATTCTTAAACCTCTCATTTGGAGCACTTGTATAGGCCTTATGCATATGAACATTGTGCAACCCTTTAAAGACAGTAAGTTTTCGGATTTTAAATGTTGAAAGCCATCAAACATTTTAATGAGCTGGTTGGTTTCGTGTTATCAATTGAAAACCATCAAAGTATACTCTTAAAAATAATTAAAATAATGAGGAGAAATCCGTTTATTAATTTAAAATGTCAAACATCCCACATTTTCATTTTTATAACGGTATTTCTAGTAAGCTATTTTATGAACAAATTAATTTAAAATTTTCCAAATCCTTTAGTAAAAGGTGTCGGTCCGTGTTTAATTTATGCATAAAGGGATGAGGGGAAAATCACCAGATTTGTCTCCAGTGACCCTTTGTTATGCGTAAACACACTCCTCCTTTTGAATTATATATTTGTACAAGATAACATTTATTCTGTACTCACTTAGGCCCCACATTTCCAAATAATATGATACTATTTCTTTGATACATCCACATAGATCTTCCAGAACTAAACCAGTTCTTCATGAACTATATCAATTGTATAACATATAATTCTTCAGGTACTATATCAATTTTGTTGTAGATAGTTCTTCAGGAACTATTATATAAATTCCATGGTTATTTATGGTTTCATAACCAACCCATTTAACATTTTTCCAATAGATTGATATGTATATTTCTATATGACTTCCGGTCATATTGTAACATTTCGTCATAATTTTGATATCATTATAAAGCTCAACTCTCAATTATCAATCTATCAAATATAATGTGATCATGATCATTATTGTCTCACATATTTTTCAATAGTACATCATCACTTTCTCCAAACATTGGTCTTCTGGACCAAAGATAAATCTTTATAAGCTACAAAATTTTGATGTTTGAATATTAAGCCTTCAGGGCTTTGATACTTGTAGCAATTTGATTATTTAAATGGCATAATTTTTTTCTTGCCATTTGCAAGTATCCACAGTGTTCTTTCGTAAAAGAACTATTATAATAGTTATGTGACTTCAGGTCATTCAATCACAATTACACTAATATCTTATATATAATAATATAAATTATATATAGATGGAGCATATATCAATAATATAAATATAAATGAAGCAATAAATAAGTATAGATGTAACAATGTGAATGAATATAAATAACAAAAGGATGGAAAATGATAAACGATGACAACAATAATAGTAAATAATATAAAGTTAACAATAAAATTATATATATATATATATATATTAGTTGTAGTGCTATGAGCATAATAATAATAGCATGATAAGAAGTAACAAAATCAAAGTGAATAATGAAAAATTAAA